>JAMKCH010010957.1:0-71237 GCA_023653785.1 Ophioderma brevispina
TAAAATGTATCTCGGCTAAAACATCTAATAATAAGGAGCAATTTTATGTGAATTGCATGTACTTCAAGCAGTCAATGAATGCAATTATCATCAACAAAATAATTGAATAGGGCGTAGGCTTTGAAACACATAATTCATCCATGTAAATGACATTATTGAAACCATCGCTGCAAAATAATGTCCCGTTTCCGTGCTGTACAAGGTCATGCAGCCATGTATAACATGTACACAGTCACTATGTATAGCATGGTGACGGGACATTATTTTGCCGCGCTCACTTTGTACAAAAGGATCAGTGATATATAAGTTGGTGTATAGACCAGTTAACATCCTATGTCACTTCTTTTGTTGCCTGCGAGACCTGCGAATCGTTATGGCCCATAGTATTAAAACAGATACAATTGCCCATTGTGTAACAGTCAGGCCGACCTATTTCAAGATACCAGGCCCTAACATGTTTACAAACAATGCTGTTAACTGGTCTATTCCAAGTACCTGGTTCCCGTTCGTGGTTTCCTCAAGACTTCCTCACATAACGTTACTGCAATAAGGTTAGGCCTGCATGCATAGTATTTCCGTCAGTGGATCACGCTCCTACCAATATTGCCTTTCTCAATAACGTCGTCTTAACCTCCTAACGCCGCAAAACTCTCAATCCTTTAAATATATTTTATAACTGCAATGTATGCTAACTTTTTGTACAAAGCGCAACAAGATTTGGAATTGGAAAGGTTAAAATTAGCCATGTAAATTCCCTGGCCAGAGTACTGGAAGAGAAAGTTAAAAATAACCTCGCGGAATTCCCTAGTCCGAGTACAGTGAATTCAAATCGGCATCAACATCCGCCGCGAATAGTTTTGACTTTACGGTATGAGGGCGCTCTTACGCGTACAGGAGGGAGACTCGACTAAATGCTATATCTGGTCACGAATATTTTAATATAAATGACCGTTATTGGAAATTACACTGTTTTACAGCGGGGTTAATCCTCTAAATTTTGAAGTCAATAATTTATTTATTTCAAAATGATCATGATATTACTAAGATTTATTGAACGAAGGTTTAAAATGTGATTTTGTAATGTCACTGTGACCGAGGCTGCCGTAGAAAATGCACTTAAGAACTCCATAAAATACCTCAAATGCCCAAATGGAGCAGGTCGGGTCCTGCCCCCTGCAATGAAGTGTATACCTATGCTAAGAGGGTCGTCGAGTGCCAAATTGTGTAAGCACGTATTTCAGTACGGAATAAATCGCAAACTCATAATGCGCAGTTCACACGCCATAGAAAAACGTTTTACACAATTTGGCACTCGTCAGTGGTGGAATATATGGTAGGTGTGCTATCTAAGGCACTCTAGAAACACTTTCTACTAATAGAAATACTTTCGGACCTAACACCTATAGATAATATATATCGCTCCTCTACCAATCCTGGCTTGTTAGCTCAATTGGTAAGGGCGCCGTCACTGGTGAGGTTGCCGGTGTAAAGAAACTGAGAGTCCCCCATGAGAGAGTGTCCTATCTACCATGTCAACATGAACGGAATAAACCGTGACTTTGTAGAGTACAGAGCTGAAAACAAATATGCATACAGCATCAATGGAGAACACAATAGAAATAGACAGAGGGTGGTAGGACACTCAGTCACACAGACGCTGCTGTATTTTATGACACGGTTCGAGTAAGACGGGGCAAAGAATGGGTTTTTTCATCAGTGTGTGCGCTGACATCTTAGGAAAGATTAATAAATAATCATCCTTGGTTGAGGAAATACGGGGAGGGGGGGGGGGGGTCATTGTGGGAAAGGGGGTCCGGGGATGTGCGGCCGAGAAGGGTATCAGTTTACGCCTATTGGGGTATATGATGGGCCCTTTTTCTTGGACAATTTGTTATAAGAAAGGGTTTGCATTTCTGTTACAAATGTATATTTTCCATTGGTCAATCAGCGGTATGAAGAAGCATGAAACCACAAGTGTTGAAAAACAGTGCGGCAGAACAGAATGGTCAAACAAATTTTAACAACAGTAAGCTTTCTCTCAGCTTCTGGGGATTCGCGCCAACCCTCCACCAAAGCATGTTTTGCACTACGTCCGGTCTCATGCTATTTTGTGCCCCTTTCTCAAAATCCTATTCGATTTGTTTCGAATTTTTTAAGGTCTGTGCGGACAGAACACCTGATATTATATCGCTCCTATACCAAACCTGGCTCGATAGCTTAGTTGGAAGAAGCGAATATGGAAGTCGCCGGCCAAGTCGCCGGATCCGGCCAAGCGCACATGTTTTTTCCCAGCACTTGTGTTGCACTGGGCTATCTCCTGGAAAGATTTATATATATTGATGGCTTTGAGTAGGATACAGAATTATAATTGCACGAGCCTAGAAAAATATTGTACGAGTGAAGTCGAGTAGAATATTTTTCTAGCAAGTTTGCAAGAATTCTGGATATACGACAAAAGCCATAAATATTATTTTAAATATCAGGTTGACTCAAACCAACCTTGAGTGACAGTGTTATAGTCCCAAATGATTCAATCCAGGATTCAATAATGGCGTTCTCGCTAGGGACTTTTACCAACCCTGGTACAATACAAGATTTCTTTGCACCACTCGGAAACCTGATATAAAATCATCATAATAAATAGTCAGCCTATTTCTGACATTCATAACTCAAATGCAAAGATGTCAATAAATACTGTAAGGTGGATGTCAAGAAGGGTAGCTAGTTAATAGTCGGAGGTATAGTAGACGGTGGTTCAATGTGGGTATAAGGATGGTAGCAAAGCTGTTTATTTTTGATATATTTTCGGGATAGGGTTTAAAATCCCCGGACGAACATCCCTACCTAAAGTGAGAACCCCCCGGGGGTTTGGTACGACAATCGTGCTTTACAGAATAATTTAGAAGCACATCGAGCGTAACAAAAGTACAAGAGACTAAGACCCACCAATCTTACATGGCACACATTCCAAGCGTGGTAATTGTTCATTGATGGTTGTAAAAGGTTTGCAACGATTGCTTTTGTGCCTGCAACATGAGAGATTCAACTATAAGGTGTCTATAAAAAATCAAAAAAAGTAAATTGATTTTTGCCCCTTATGTAAAGATTTCCATTAAAACAACCCCAGATATGAAAGGATTAAGTAAGAGAAATGTTTATTTGGTATAACACTTGTGAAATGTCTAATTCGTATAGGAAGCAAATACGAAATCAGCCTAGTTTTATATTGAAATTTAAGCAAATCAAAATCCTTTTTTCTCTCTTTTAAGACATTCTGTAGCCACATACAAGGAAAGAAATCTACTGAGTGAAGAAATCTATATGGATTATATTATGGCACAATATTTGGATGCTTCAAAATCTCTCGTTGCACCTTGACTTTCCTTTTTTTCTAATTTGTGGGCTATATTACACTTTTTTTTTGAAGAGAACTGTAAGTGAAACTTTGATAGGACGAATTGAAAGAAAATGCGGAAAACAAAAAAAATCGAACTGGCATTTAAAGACTGGTAGGAGATTATAAACATAAGGAAAAAATTGCATACCTATGCTAAGAGGGTCGTCGAGTTGCCAATTGTGTGTAAGCACTTATTTCAGTACGGAATAAATCGCCAAACTCATAATGCGCCGTTACACGCCCATGAAAAACGTTTTTACACCAATTGGCAACTCGTCAAGTGGTGGACTATATGGTAGGTGTGCTATCTAAGGCCACTTAGAAAACACTTCTATAATAGAAATACTTTCGGACCTAAACACCTATAGATAATATATATCGCTCCTACAATCCTGGCTTGTTAGCTCAAAAATTGGTAAGGGCGCGTCCACTGGTGAGGTTGACGTTGTAAAGAAAACGGAGAGTCCCCCATGAGAGAGTGTCCTATCTACCATGTCAAATGAACGGAATAAACCGTGAATTTGTAGAGTACAGGCTGAAAACAAATGATCGCATACAGCAACTAAATGGAGAACACATATAGACAGATGGGTGGTAGGACACTCAAGTACACAGCGCTGTATTTTATGGACACCGTTCGAGTCCGGCCGGGCAGAATGGGTTTTTGGCTCCAGTTGTGTGCGCTGGCCATCTCTAGCGAAAAAGATTAATAAATATTCATCCTTGTCTGCAGAAAACGGGGGAGGGGGGGGGGGGTCATTGTGGAAAAGGGGGGGGGGTACGGGGATTGCGGCCGAGAAGGGTATCAGTTTCAGCCTTTTTGGGTATATTGGATGGGTCCCTTTTTCTGACAATTTGGTATAAAAACGGGTTGCATTTTGTGACAAGTATATTTTACATTGGTCAATCAGGTATGAAGAATATATGCAAACCACAAGTGTGAAAAACATGCTGCCAGAATGGCCTCAAAACACATTTTAACAGTAGCTTTCTCTCAGCTTCTGGGGATTCGCGCCAAACCCTCCACCAAAAGCATGTTTTTTTTTGCACTAAGTCCGGTCTCGGCTATTTTATGCCCCTTTTCTTCAAAATCCTCTTCGATTTGTTTCGAATTTTTAAGAGTCGGTTCGGAACAGAACACTGATATCTATCGCTCCTCTACCGACCCGGCATGATAGCTAGTTGGAAGAGCGCATATGGAAGTCGCCGGCCAAGTCGCCGGATCCGGCCCAGCGCGCACAGGTTTTTTCCAGCACTTGTGGGCACTGGCTATTCCATGGGAAAGATTTATATAATATGAATGGCTTTGAGTATGATACAAGAAAGATGAACGAGCTAGAAAATATTGTACGAGTTGAAGTCGAGTAGAATATGTTCTAGCAAGTGCAATATCTTCTTGTATCATACGACAAAAGCCATTATAATGATTATTATTTAAATATCAGGGTTTTGACTCAAACCAAACCTTGCGGTTTTGACAGTGTTATAGTCCAACATGAGTCAATCCCGGATTCAATTAATGGCGTTCTGCGCTAGGGAACTTTACCAAACCGTCAATACAAAGATTTTTTTGCACCACTCGGAAGCATGATTAAATCATCATAATAAATATTAGCCTCTTCTGACATTCTAACTCAAATGCCAGGTCAATAATACTGTAAGCGTGGATGTCAAGAAGGTAGCTAAGTTACTGTACAGTTCGAGACGGGTGGTTCAAGTGGTATCGGATGGGTTCGCAAATCTGTTAATTTTTGATATATTTTCGGTGGTAGTGGTTTCAAATCCCCGGCGAACATCCCTAACTTAAAGTGAGAACTCCGGGGCTTTGGTTAACGACAAGTCGTGCTTTACAGAATAATTTAGAAGCACATCGAGCGTCGTAAACAAAGTACAAGAGAGGACCTAGACCCACCAATCTTCATGGCACACATTCCAGCTGGTATGGTTTTGATGGTTTTAAAGGTGCAACGAGAGATTGAACATATCAGGTGTATCTAAAAAATCAAAAGTAATGATTTTTGCCCTTATGTAAAGCTTTCCATTAAAAACAACCCCATCTGAAAGGATTAAGCTAAGAAATGTTTCTTTGGTATAAAACTTGTGAAATTTCTAATTTCGTATAGGAGCAAATACGAAATTCAGCCTATGTTTTATATTGAAATTTAAGCAAATCAAAATCACCTTTTTTTCTCTCTTTTAAGACATTTCTGTAGCCACATACAAGGTAAGAAATCTATTGAGTGAAATCTATATGGATTTACTATTATGGCACAATATTTGGATGCTTCAAAATCTCTCGTTGCACCTTTGACTTCATTTTCTTCCTAATTTGTGGGCTATATTACACTTTTTTTTTGAAGAGAACTGATAAGTGAACTTTGATAGCGACTTGAAAGAAAATGCGTGAAAAAATAGAACTGGCATTTAAAGACTGGTAGGAGATTCTACACTAAGGTAAAAATTGCATTATGCAAATACTGTCCCAAAAAGTTGCGCTCATCATTTCGCCATTTTTTTTAATACAAAAAAAAAAAATACAAAATCACAAGGTTTTACTTTCTCCAACTGAAAGTAAAATTGGTATGCTGTCTATAATATAATCAAATACTAATTTGAGAAAGTCTGATTGCTTCGTTAAAGAGACCCTGGCACATTTTAAAAATAGTGCGCCTTCGAGATTTTTCAAAATTGATATTTTTGCATGCTTGCAAAGATTTTATATACATTAGCCCTCACCTATTATTACTGTCCATTCAATTAGCTTAGACCCTCGGTTTTAATTAATATTAGGAAGGTAGCGGACAGCGGAACGTCGGAAAAAAATCGTGAAAGAGAAGTTTGTATTCACGAAATTGTCTAAGACTCGGGTGGAAAAAATACGAAGCACGCCAAAAATGAGATGCCATACCTTACCACATCTGTGGAGGTTATTATTATTTTGCCATTATCACTGACAGTGTTGCAAGGAATTAAACACACACCTTATTCAACGGGGATCACCCATCAGCCATTCTTACCCCAGACAGCTACAGCATCTGACGGTTTAGATTTAGATCTCATTAGCATGGTAAATTTGCAAAATATACAAATTTATGATATTCAATAGGGAGATAACCCAAACTTCAAACACTTCATATACAGACAGGTGCATCTGTATTGACCATGCTTAGTAACATATATTTTATTGTCACTACAACAGAAGAGGAGGGAGACTAAACCCAAGCCTAAATCAGACAGACATCTGATATTTACAATTCACATTTTGTAAAACCTTGCAACAGAACATTAGACATAAATTAGTACATGTATATGTCCATGAAATATATACAGAGATGCAGAGAGTCCGCCCAACCCACACATAGACAGGAGCATCTGTGATATTCACTCAAGCTCTCAAATTGCCTTCAACGAGTATTTTGTCAGTATAAGCTGATATTAGATCTTTAAACTAAAGTCTTGCATACATAAATGTATGAGGAGAGGGATGTGACCCAACCATCCAATTCAGAATCTAACATCTGAATATAAGTTAAAGTGAGAGCAGCCTAAGCATGGTATATTTATAGAAACTTATTATAACTTCATTGCATATTTTGCTCAAAAGGGGGGGAAAATAAAATCCGCCTGCCAAAGAAGTTCCTGCTAAAGGAACTTGAATTAACCCCCCCCCCCCGCAGATGCCAAACAATGTGCAAAAAGACTTGACAGGTGAGAAAATATACATTGACCAAAATCAGGAATTTAGGAATTAGGACACATGAAGAGGGAAAGAGAAGGCACCAGGAAATTTATTGAAAAACATGAGAGCATTTTCAAGGTTCTGCCGAAACCTAATGTAACCCTGCTCAGATAAGTGAACTCCATCTCTTCTGTAGAACTCATGGTGCCAAGGGGGAAAGAGTTAACCATTGTAGATGAAATGTGCATTATCCAATTCCCTGCACATTTTCCGCGCAAAACTATTCAACTTGATTGTTAGCCTTCGGCCAGCACCTCTACTTGTTTCACCATAATAAAAAAGCCGTGGTAAAATCTCGGACCATACGATTCTTGTATGAGGTAATAAATTGCGCATGTCCTTCAAATTCTCACGGATTCTTTCACGAGTTTAGCCAAACGGAGCGGCAAAAATGTCATTAGTGCCCAGATGTTACACCAGCGTTTTAGGAAATGGGTTTCGATCTTGGTAGCGACTCAAACGGTTGGCCAAGCCTGCTACACGCGCACCGTTGAACCCTTTCCATAGCGTCAGGCCTCCACCCTTGAGTTGATGATTGCCTTCTCCAGCCCATCTGACAATTGAATCCCCAACTACCCATGTTCTCATAGATTCTGAAAAGGGGGGGGGGGTAGAAGGGGGGGTAGAAGTGAACAAAAAATAAACATTTCAAAAAAGTTAAGTTAGCAGAATGTTACTACCCCACACTAAAAATGTTCACTACTACACGAAATTGCGATCACGGAAAGCACTTAATTCTCAACTTAACTCAACTTTTGAACGTCTTTTTTCACACAAAGGGTAGAAAAAACACTAGAAAAAATGGAAAAAAAATTATTACCAAGGTTGGATAACTTGGCCAGGTCTTATATACCTAGTAACACATCTGGAACTCTGAAAGGCTACAAGAAAAGCAGCTCTGAAAAGAGTTGTCTCATATGTTGAAGAGCAAATAGTTTTCAAAACAGGAATTAACTTCTGCAAAATTGGACGAGTTATAGGGCACCTTGTATCTGTAACAGCATTCAAGCGCCTACAGCCTACTTTTAGCTTTTGCACAATGAAATTGTCTGTCGGATCTTCCCATTTATTAATTCTATGCACGAAAGACAAGGCCGAAACTTCAACCAAAATTGAAGATGCAGACCGACCCTGAATGGACAAATGAGCAATATATCGTCACCCGCATCACATACTGTCTTATCTGACGAAATGCCGTTTTCGAGAAAATCGTGATTGAAATTCTACCGGGAGATTTCATGTTTGTACTATGGAATTAAACATTACAATTCACTCTTTAATTTTGCATTATGAAGAAAACATTCTGAAGTTTAAGTTTTAACCTTGCTGAGTTTTGAAAGTGTAATTGTATTCCTGATATAAAGCTACAAAGTCATAAGCCTGTATGTGGAACGCAAAAAAGTCGTATTTTGCACATACGACGCTAATTTCACCGTTATATCTCAATGCGTTCAGATAGATCTGTATGTGAAACACGTCATGTTCACGCACGAGGCAGATACGACGCACATAGATATGTATGTGAAAAGCGTAAACAGCTTGTTTTACGAACAGCGTTAATTATACGCCTATTGAAATTACGTGTAAATGAACATACGACAGTATGTGAAATTGCGATATGCAGTTTTGAGCTTATTGATCAAAGTTCTTAATTAATATCTCACTAATTAGGTCACTTTCAAGATTGTAACTTTGTGCATGTATAGACCATAACATTATAAGTACATATGCAAAATATCTCAAAAAAGTAAAAATGTCAGATAAGACAGTATGTGATGTGGGCGACGATATGCAATCAAGTGTTGATAAGGAGCTGGCCAACAATTAATAAGACTTGTACCAATTCTAAAAAGAATCATGATACTCTCTACACATCTACTATAAGATGTGTAAGTACTCTTTGCCAAGGACGAAGCTAAAAGCCTTCTCACTTCACATTCTAGATTTTCCACATAAAGTCTGGTACTACTAAACCCACCTTCGCTGCATGAGGTGCTTCCTGCCAGAATCTTCCCATCTGAAAACGGGACAGTGCGTCAGCAAGATTATTAACTTTTCCAGGAACATGACGAGCACAAAATGAAATTATTTT
Source organism: Ophioderma brevispina (assembly GCA_023653785.1). Classification (NCBI taxonomy): domain Eukaryota; kingdom Metazoa; phylum Echinodermata; class Ophiuroidea; order Amphilepidida; family Ophiodermatidae; genus Ophioderma; species Ophioderma brevispina. Next base: position 9,229 of record JAMKCH010010957.1, read on the forward strand.
TAAGGCATTGCAGAATCAAAAATCTAACTAACCCCATTATTTGAGAACACTTAGAGGTTTGAATATTGATCACTGAAACTATTGCCTCATTGTCTGTTCTAAACACAATACGTTTACACTGAAGCTGAGCACCCCAAAGGACTACACCTACCACTATCGGAAACAATTCCAACCACGCAATCGAATGCGATTCAGAAAAACGAGCATACCGCCATTTTCCCTGAAACCAAGATCCATTGAAATAACCTCAGAAACCGATACCACTTGCATCTGTGTAAAACTGCAAATCTTGATTACTTACCCAGAACTGATCAAAAAACATGGAGGAACCATTGAAATGGCTCAGAAACATGAGCCAAGTCCTCAAATCTGCCTTGGCGCCAGCTGACAACCTAATCTTAGTACAAGGTACTTTTACTCCACATTGTAAGTCGATTAGGCGTCTTAGAAAAGCTCTACCAGGTGTCACAACTCTACAAATGAACGACAACGAGCCAACCAAAGACTGCAAATCTTTTCTGCCTTGAGGGCGCTTTCCACTTTATTATTAATTTCCACTAACTTGACCAGAGGAACAGTAACCTGCTTTTTAACAGATTCAATTTCTAAGCCTAAAAAGACAAGTCTTGTTGACGGGCCAACTGACTTCCCTTCAACAAGTGGACGCCTAGTTCCGCACACACGCACTCAAAACAATCAACCAGACGTCTACAAGATGAGGGGCTTGATACATCTTTACTACCTACAATCAAGTAATCATCAGCGTAGTGGCATAACTTATTACCCTTTGCCCTAAGCTTAACCACCCATTCAATGAAAGAAGAACATTTCTCAAACAAGGCTGGCGGACAAGAGGCACCCATTGGAAGTGCTTTGTCCACAAAGAATTCACTCCCGATTTCATGGCAAGCAAACAAAAATCTGCGGGATGAATAGGTAGTAGTCTGAAGGCAGACTCGATGTCTGCCTTATCCATCAGCGCACTTTTACCCACACTTGCTACCAATTTCACGGCAGCATCAAAGCTAGTATACTGTACTGCACAAAGCTGTCTATCTATACCATCATTAACTGAGTCATCCGAAGGATAGGACAAATGGTGAATCAATCGAAATTTACCCCTTTCTGCTTTGGGAACAAGACCTATAGGTAAAATCCTAAGATTAACGATAGGTCTCGATTTGAATGGACCGACGATTCTACCCAACTTAACCTCTTTCATCACCTTCTCTTGAGCCATAAAGGGATCTTTGACAACTGAAAACAAATTCGGCGCATCTTTAGCACAGCAATCGAGGACTCAAAAAACCCAATTTAAAACCAAAACTAAAACCTTCAAACAAAATTCTTGCATCCTGTCTAAGAGGATATTGTTTTAAAAATGGCACCAAATTTTGAACAACAACTGGAGAAACATACTTGCAACAGATGCAGAGAGGAGGCCCTGAGCACATGCGTTGAGGTTTAGACAAAGGAGAATTACAATGCTGTGAATTAGGTCTACACTGTGACATACGCCTACCTATCTCTCCGGATTTCTTTACATTCTGAGGCACCATGACCGAATGCCCGACAGCAGGAGCATTTATGATGAAATTTGCATCGCTCTCTTGCACATCCTGAGGCGTTGAACGCATAACACACTTGAATGAATTGGACCTGGCCTCTACCACCTCTTTGCAAGTTGATTGAATTATTTTGAAAGCCTCGAAAGGATCTCGCAGATCCCCCTGTCCCAGCAGGTGACCCTTGTACTACCAGAGGTATATGGAACTGGGGAAGCTACCACTAAAGTCCACAATTCATTATCTAAAGTTGCCCAAGATCTCAATGGTACGCGTACGGTTTGCTGACGCAGCCTAATCTGCCTGCATATTCTCTCCAACCTCACCACCTTTTATATCGCGCCGCTGCGGAGCGAATTAAATACCCATACTTCAACAATTCCTGAGTGCGATGAGGATGGGCTGAAAGGTAAACAGCGAAAAACAAAGCAAAAAAAAAAAAAATGCTGTGATCCATGTATTAATGGACGTAATCCTCCTCTTTTGCCTACAATCTTGCCAAATAATTTGCCAGAATCGATTAGGGACAAGGCAAAATCTGAGGTTATTACTATCATTTGAGATCTATTAATGATTAGAAGTCAACAAGGATACTACTAATTATTTTATCTTTCACCTAAGGGAGGCAATCTGAACGTGAGTGGGAATATTTATACAAATTAGATGGCATTGGTAGGCCTACAAAATCACTCTGCATTTACTGATCCAATCATCTGGGACCCGACTATATAGTATTACCAAAACCACGAGTGACCCTGCATAACATTATTACTAAACTAGCATTTTATTTTCCCAGAAACAAGATAGTCACCGGGATTCATTTGTCCTTGCAATAAAGCATCCACTCCAACAGAACTGTCATAGCAGAGCTTGATTAATAGTTGAGGTTGGCGCTTGAGAACCCACTGCTAGACACTTACTGGCATGTTTAACCCGGAGTGAATGGTTTTGGGTGTATACATAATAATAGGGCGTTTGATATTAGAGTGTATTGCGCATGGCTACAGAGCGCAATAGCTCTGTAGCCATGCGCGATGTTCAAGGGCTATTATAGATAGTTTTGATAGAGATTACTTTTGCAGGGGAGTTTCTGGCGTTGTAGTTATGCACAGGTAATTTAACAGAAGCATGAATGATGTGAACTTATATTTTTTTTTAATTAGTCAGATATTACTAAGATTTTTGAACAAAGGTTTAAGAGATGATTTTTTAATGTAACTGGGCCCGAGATGCCATTAGTAAATGCATGTAGCAGGTTCACAAATTACCATCCCCAATGCCCAAAATCGAGCTGATTTTTTGTGTCTACATCCCTGTGACAAGAACCACATGTCTAGTCTCACATCTTGATCGATTACGCTGTGACAAAAGAGATACAGAATGATTGCTGCTTGCCAGTATTGTAGTTAAAACGGTAACGAGATGAATAGTTGGTGTAAGTGTCAGGTACCAGGTCACGATGTCAGGTATCAGATATAAGTTTGCTCTTCGGGGGACGACCGATATATATAATACGTACTATGTTAAATCAAGGTCTGTACATTTTTCAATGACCCTCGCCCAAAGTGACTATTATTTTTTTCCAAAAGACACCGTTATTATGTATAAACAGTACAATTTACCCTTTCCCTAACTGATTACAAAAACCGACTTACGATGACGATAACGGTTGTTTTTTTCCATGTAGGGATACGTACGTCATTTTTACTGAATGGGTCCCCCGAAGCAAAATAATAAACCAATTCCATGCCGTGACGCATAAATCTTTATTTCTTCCAAAAATTGGATGTTATTCCCATAATAAAATTCCTTTTTAAGATTCAACATCTGTATATTGTTTTTAATAATTTAATTTTCAATTGTCCCCGCATGAATGGTGCAAAATTGGGTCAATAGTATACAAACTGAAAACATCGTCAGCCGGCTAAATCCCCTTACCGTGGATGAATGAGCAGACGGATCCCCGGTTAGTTTTAGCTGGCTTACAGCCACTTGCGAGCGTGCTGCGGGGGTGGTTATGCGTCCAGAAGATACATCTTGACCATGACACATCGCGGACCACTGGCGACCGTTAATTGATACTGAAAATGTCCAACATTAGCATGTTGACAAAGAGAAGAATAGGCGGATAACTGCACCGCTAACCACACTATTCGATCCCCTTGTTGATTCGACATGGTTGCTCCACGCAATATTGCTACTGTCCCGACTCTGTGAATTCGCGGCAACCGCCCGAAAGGAACCTTGAGTTTTACCACTAATTATCGCGGGCCTGAAGAAGTAGATTGCAAAAATACAGTTTGCACTTAACTTTTTGTAATGATTCCGGGGCTGAAGAAGGAGAAGCAGAGGGACTGAAGAACGTGAAATGCGCCTGTTTGACTTGATCGAATGCCATCACTACCGGCACTGACAATACTGGCGGCCATTTGTGCAGACTTCTGCACGGAATGTCCGTCCCGTATCAAATTATTCGATGATTGATTAGTCAATTCCGTTATGGCTCGTGCCTGAGACTTTGTCTGTCTCAGTGGAGGATTTATCGTGGCTGCTGAATTTCCGGCGAATTTCTCTAATTGCCCTGGATACATTACTGTAATTCAATCTAGTCTGTTATATCTTGGTTCTCTTCTGCGACTCATCGCCATCGCTCGATGCAATGTTTTATTAGTTCAAGATAAAAATACAACTCAGTTCTTAGTCTATGTAAAAGATTACCGAAATATAGCACACGGTTTTGACTCGATGACCTCAAAAGATGTAGGCAAGTGACAACCCAAAAGGGTTCACACAAAGGATGAGCGGTGATCGCCACCCGATTGGCTAGACGACACGCGACTAAACAAAAGGCGGGGATGCGTAACCATGTATCCACAAGAAGTATCGCCCGCAATTTACATAAGACCTGAAGCACATTGCCTTAGACAAATACGTTTATATTGAATGCTGCGCAACAATATAAAATCAATTACCCAACAGGACTTTTAAACTTCAAAACATATGGATGGAATTTTACCTACAAATCTATGGAAATTTGACCCTTTCCCCCTCAAAGTTGCAAATGATCTGTCCAACGTCGTCTTGTTCCATTAACAAATGACGTGTGAGGTGGTCTTTGGTATTATACATACGAAGTAGGAAGCGACTATCGATAGCGATACCCACTGCGATCAATATCGCCGGACCAGAAGACCTTGATCGGCCAGTGACCTGCACATATTGTGTCATAGAATGTATTGTTGTATTTCTTTGAAAGTTTGAAACGACATATTTTTGCCCTGGAATAAAAAACCGGGAATAAAATAGACGCGATTTATTGTTCATGATATCGATCAATGTCTTCTACTGTCAAAGAACGATGAAACGTTTTAAACACCTATTTTATGAATGAAATATTCCTGAAAAAGTGTACGCCCATATACGAATATTCGGCTGGTTCCGATTTCTTGCCGATTGATGGCCAAAAATCGCAGAAATTGAATAGAAATGGGTGTGAAGAAATACTTTTCAGCGTGCAAAATTTTGTTGGGTAATTAGATGAATACCAAATTTTCTTTCACGATTTTTTCCCGACACCAATACCTTCTCTAATATTAATTAAAACCCGAGGGTCTAAGCTAATTGAATGGACAGTAAGACCAAATCGGTGCCCTTATGGGTAAACAGAACGATTTTATAATGAAATGACTCCGGCGACATTTATTCAGCAGACGACGGAAAGAAAACATACGCCGGAGTTGATTCCCACGCCATGTACCTCGTTTGACTGCTCTGCAACCTTTGTGATTTTAATATAATCATAATCATCAGGCTATGTCACCCAATGCTGTGTGCAGCCCTCCTCCAGCATTTTCTATCTGGATTTTGATCTTGTCTCTCTTTCCTAAGGTCTTATCTTTATGTCATCTCCCCATGCCTTTTCTGTCTTCCTCTCATTTTCCCGTTTCTTGGCTGCCATTCTGTAAGTCTTTGGTCCACATGTTGTCTTGTGTTCTGGATGCATGCCCTGTCCATCTCCACTTTCATTCTTTTCATCTTTTGGATAATGACTTTCACTTGTGTTATTTTCCTAATTTGTGTATGGCGAGCTCTGTCTCTTAAAGTGAAATGAAGCATTTCCCTTTCCATTGCTCTTTTGGGCTGTAATGATTTTTGTTCAATTTCCTTAGTTGTTGAGCATATCTTAGCTCCATAAATAATGGCTGTCAGTATACACTCTCATCATTAGGGACATAGGGATGTTCTTATCAGTCAACACGTTTTTGTGTATTCCAAAGCGTCTCCACCCTGCTTTTAGTCGGGTGAGAACCTCCTCTGCTGTGGTGGTGTCCATTTTCAGTGTTTATCCCAGGAATTTATAGCTTACAACTTTATCGATTGGATGATCTCTTACTGTAATTGTGCCCTTTACCTAATAATTGGTCATGAACTTTGTTTCAACTTTATGTATCTGTAATTCAATCTGTTTACTTTCTTTATTCAAGCTGTGCAGGTGAATTTCCAGATCCTTGACAGAGGTAGTTATCAAAGCGACGTCATCCGCAAATCTTAGGTCCATTAATGTTGATTCCATTTCTTGTAGGTTGGATTTCTTGAACATTTCTTCTACTGCTGCTGTGAATATCTTCGGAGATAATGCATTTCCCGGCCTAACCCCTCTCTCCATTTTCACCTCTTTGGAGACATTATCTATGTGTAATCTAACTATGGCGTCAGTATATATGTCATTGAGTATGGCTATATATCTTTCCTGTACTCCAGTCTTTCTCAGTTCGTCAAACATATCTTCATGTTATATGGAATCAAATGCCTTCTGATAGTCTAGGAATCCAAGACAGAGATCAAGATGATATTCATTTGACTTTTCAATTAGTTAATTTATAGCATAGATGGTCTGTGGTGGAAAAAAGGCTCTCTAAAACCTGCTTGTTCTCTGGGTTGATGCTGGTCCAAGGTATCTTACAGTCGTCTTTGGATTATTCTTGTGAAAATCTTGAATACATTTCACAGAAGGCTGATTGGACGATAGTTCTTAATATATGCCTTTTCTTCCTTTTTGCCTTTGGTTATTTTGAGTATGTTAGCATGCTCTCTTTTTCTTGTCCTCTGTCTTCGCTTCTTTCTGTCTTGGCAATTTCTTCATACTCAATCTTCTAGGCCCTTGTTTTCACATCTTTCTTTCTGAGAGCTTTCCTCCTTATGTAGTAGTAGTAAAACTAAAGTTTTATATCCGGTTTTGTCCCCTCCAACGGGGGTGGCTGCTGGCCGGATTCAACTCTCATTCACAGTAGTACTAGCTGCCGTGTGAGGATTTATTAGAGAAAAAGATAATTGACCGGATGCTCTTCCTGACGTCAATGTGCTGGATGCCCGCCGTTGGCTATCCAGAGTCGACGCGCTTGTAGGTAGATCTTTTTAATTCTACCAGATCTTTAATTTCTTTGTCTGCATCAGATTTAATTCCCTTTTCCTTCTTTATGGTGCTATATACTGGCTGCTTCCTCTAGCATAACTGATGTTAGCTGATTGCATCTAGTATTCAAGTCTATGTGCTCCACCTTTAGGCCTTCAAAACGGTTGGTTCTTTAGCTTCAGTTTGAATTCTTCTTTCCTTCCTTTCAGCTCTGTGATGTTGATACATGAAGATACATGTTTTAAGCATTGAGAAAGACTGGAGTACACGAAAGATATATAGCCACATTCAATGACATATATAGTTGGCACACAAAGTATCTCGGCATGTTTTTCGATCAGCATTGTGTTTTCGAAATATACATTTTGTTGCCTAGGTCTTGCTCTTTCATTTAACGCCTCACCTGTAAAAAATCGTGCAAAATGGCTGAGATAGAACGCTTAAAAGACGTAAAACCCCCAAACCAAAAGTTCCACTTTTTGAATTTTTCAATGGTCACTATGTGGTACAACGCGTGTGTATTGATTTTACACAAAGAGGGTTTCGTAGTGAATGAGCGAGAAAGCCTACTTGCAATATTGATTGTGGTCTGCTTGTTCGTGTCACAGTACACTGCAATGCCCATTGAAAACCCCGAAAACAGCAACTTTGGGTTTGGGCGTATTACGTTTTTCAGACGTTCTATCTCAGTTATATTTCAGGTAGACGTTTCATATAGAAGTCCCAAGGATGCAAATGAGGTATTACAATTGATTCCGTCATGCGCTGTATGATGTTGTGCAGTAGCGCTTGACGGAATCAATAATTGCAATACCTCATTTGCATCATTGGGACTGCTCTATGATACGTCTACCATTTTTCCGCCTTTTTACAAGCAAGTTGTTAAATGAAAGAGCAAGATCTAGGTAACAAAATGTATATCTTGAAAACTTTCAAAATTATCGGACGTTGACACAATACTGATCGAAAAACATGCAGAGATACTTTTTTGTGCCAACTGTATACTGACACCATAGCTAGAATACACATGATAATGATGTCTCCAAAGAGGTGAAAATAGAGAGAGGGGTTAGGCAGGGAGATGCATTATCTCCGAAGATATTCACAGCAGCAGTAAAAGAAATATTCAAGGAGTCCAAGCTACAAGAAAATGGAATCAACATTGATGGAGAGATGTTAACAGACCTAAGATTTGCAGATCACGTCGTTTTGACAACTACCTCTGTAAAGGTTCTGGAAATTCAGCTGAGAGCTTGAATAGAGAAAGTAAACAAGGTGGATTACAGAGGCACATAGGTAAAACAAAGATCATGACCAAGTAGAAGAACATTAATCATCTACACCTATAACCACTGGCCTATGTTACAGCGGTTTAGTTCTCGTTTAATAAAAGCTACTGAAGTGGCAATTTCAATACTCAACTCGTTTGATGGTAGTAATATTGCTACGCAGACCAAGTCTGCAGGTGGATATTGGGCGTCAAGAAAAGTGGTTGAATCGACATTCCATTCACTTTAGCTACTGAATCGCAGCAACTAACATGCAAAGAAGCATATAGTACCGTATGAGGGGAGCCGCAACAACGCTATTACTAACCATCCCTTAGCCATATCGACCATCAGTAAAATCACATTTAGAGCTTTGGAACGATATATCCATTTCAATCACAGTTAGGTTCCGCAGTGGCCGGTATTGTATAAACCGCACTCATTCCACTCGTACCCTCACTCGCTCACACATGCCCAGAAATAGCTGCTCAGCCCACTTCCATAAACGCACGCCAGCACCAAAAAGAAACCATGATACTCTTGTAAATGTCTACGAATACATTTTCGACTAGGGTCCGTTATGACCCAATAACTGGCGGATAGACTTTTCATATAGAAGTCCCTTGATGCAAATGAGGTATTATCCATTGATTCCGTCATGCGGTGTTTGACTTTTGTGCAGTAGCGCTTGACGGAATGAAATACCTCATTTGCAACAATGGGTCCCTTCTATATGAGACGTCGACCACAAATAACAGCTGCAAACAAATTCCGTATCCATTCCAAGGGAACAGCAAACCCGGTGTAAAAATTTTTGACAATGTGTCATTAACAATGACATAACCGTCTTTTGCCTACACATAAAACTTGCACATTGTCTTAAAAATGAATACAAATGTCACAATCAATTTCTCTTCATAATATCAGTGACCCTGGATATGTAATAGACTTCAGCAAACCATTACCTTAATTAAGATATTCCAATGGGCCCAGTTATATATTTTCCTGGTACCAGGGCATATCTGTAGGGCAACCTCTATTGTAATCCCCTAGGATCTACATTGGGTTTGCGGGCAAGATGGGATCCCGCCCGGCGAAAAAGCGTTAGTACATTTCCAGAGAGCACTGAAATGCACTAGCATACGTTTTGGTTCACTAGACATATGCCCCCCGTGGCCAGGTACTACAGGGATAATTTTACTAGGCACTTTGGGGTCTTTACTATCAATAGCTGATTCCTCACGTTTGAAGGAAAAAATCAGCAAATTTTCAATTCGGCTTCTATCCAATTCTAGTCGCCGCAGCGGCCTGTGGGTTTACATCGCACAAGGGTATCTGTAAACAGACGCTTTCCATGGCCACTGACCTGTGGGACATCTCAGGATCACTATGGCTACCGGCTGTGTCAAGCGGCGCGAGCCCCCGTGTTTCACTTTTCACGTTTTCAACATGCTCTTTTGAGCTTAGGTGATTGCGAATCTTGCAGACTACACAGCAGGGACAGCATGATGAAATGAAAGACGGTCAACCAAGCAAACTCACTGTGCTAAGACAATTGACATCACAGGTTTAGCCAGTCTAGCCTCAGAAGTGTAAATTCATCCTGTACAACGATACGGCAAGTGAATTTTATCATAAACAGATTTTCGTCACATTACATCGATATACTATACGTTTAGACTTTCAAACGACTAATTAGAAAATGGTGTAACATACTATGTTCAAATTTTCGGTTTAAAAAAAATTATTTCCAATGGCGGTGCGCCACTGATTGTGTAGCGCACACTTTCAGTGGATGCCCAGACATGTGCCAATGGATGCAACACCAATACGATTTGCATATGCGCAACATTGAAATGCAAATTTTGACAGCAAAATCCCCGGATGGTAAACGAAAGCAGCAGCGACCACATTTGATCAACGTGAGACTGTCGCATCGCAGTGGTGAGTACCCCCCCATTGGGTAAGTATTTAATGCACTTTTTGGCATGTTACCCACTCAACCCATTCGACATCGTTACTATTCCTAGAATTGCTGGCACTATCTCTTGGGTTTTGAAGCCCCGTAAAATATGAACGTCACAATTTGACCCCCTAGCTACTGAAAAATATATAGACCACTATCCTTAACACTTTCCGCGGTTTAAAAGCTGTTAAACGGAATAAAGCCACGCGTGCTTTAAAAGTTAAGTACAAATGCTATAGCCCTTACACCTTATTTAATTGGAGCGCGTATTTTGACGGAAAGCGGTTTAATGGAGTAATGCAGCTTTATTTCCGTAAAGAATAATAAACCCCCTAAATATTAGAAAGTTGCATTGTTTCTTACTAGTAGATTTAGGCCTCTACTTCCACTCCCGATCTTACCCCCCCCGCTTCACTTTCATTTTGCAATGTCCACATGAAACGGGTGGTGTAACCTTTTTATGTCTCGATTTTATCCCACCCGCTCACTCCTTCATTCTTTCTTAACCTCTTTTCTTACCCCCACCACTACTAATCCCCTCTTTTGCTTTTATAAATTACCCCCAAAAGAATCCCATTTTCTCGTCCCTACGGACGGGTATTATTAAAACTTATTGTCGATACTTTATTACATCTCCTTTATATACCCCCCCCCGTTGCTATACTTTATACAGCGATTGTCCTATGGACGGGTGGGTATAACAATTGAGAAGTATAATATAAGCTTGACGCTAGCGGCCCTATCTTATACTCCTGTTTATACCCCCGTTTCATAACTTTTATACAGCGATTGTCTTTGGAACGGGTATAACAGGAGTATATATAAGCTTGATGCGAATCGGCCCATATATATACTTCCTGTATACAACCCCCCTTCCCCCCGTTGCTATACTTTATACAGCGATTGTCGATGACGGGGGGTATAACAGGAGTATAATATAACTCTGATGCTAAAGCCGCCCTAATAGATATACTCTGTTATAACCCCCCGTGCATAAACTTTAGTACAGTGATGGTCTATGGAACGGGGGGTTAACAGGATATTATATAATCTTTCAATAGGTGACAATTTTAATAATTAACACCCGTTCCCGGAGGACGAGAAAAGGGATTTCTTTTGGGGTAATTTATACATTAAAAGAGGGTTTAGGGTTTTGGGGGTAAAAGGTTAAGAAAGAAGGAAGGAGTGAGTGGGTGGTTAAAATTATACATAAAAATATTCATACCACCATCAAGCCGGAAGAAAAAATAAGTCGGACCGGGTGTGGTAAGATCGGGAGTGGCAATTTTAAATTTTAGGATAGTTTTAGTATTTTGGACGAATAAAGTTCAATTAGGGAGTACTGCGCTTTATTCCGTAGCACTCGCTATTGACATGACCCTAAAACTAGAAATTGACAAACCAAATCAAACAAACAAAAAAACTAGACCTATGGCGTATACACAATTTAGCCATTAACTTTTTACCCCCGTCATTTATTACTGAATAAAGCCAACTACCTACTAATGATGCGGTTTATTCCGTAATTTGTATGTATTTGAATGCGACTTGTCGTCAAATTTTGCCGGAAATCGGCCCGGGAAATGGGCTTCCTGCACCACCTGGCCAATCAGGTTAGTGCTAGTAGTGCGCCCTCAGTAAAGGCCAAATACTGCAAACCTCTGGCGACATTCAACGTATACAGCATAGCAGTTCTTTTTTCAAGTGAGTTAGGGGTCAATAACATCACGGGTGGCCAAAAAAGACATCCCGAATTGGCTACTGTTGTAAGGTACGTTCTAAAAGGAATTTTGAAGAGCACAAAAGTTGGTCCATTGTTCCCTTCAGAAAAATCGGCTTCGTAAAAGGTCTTGATCGACCACTAGGCCCGGTATGTGGAGCCATTGTTATAGCCAGGTGTTATCACCCATCTACGTATCGGGTTTGAGTAAACAAAATACCCGTCCTCTTTCACAATATAACTAACCAGTTTACAATATGGATTGGTCGTTGACCCTAAGTTTTCTTCTGAAAGCGCGGGTAAATTGAATACAAAAAGAAAGTTAGCAATAAGTTAGGATTTTAATTCTGCACAAACTTGGTTAGGTCAGCATTGCCCAGCAACATTCTGGCCTGATGTTTGTTTTGTCTTCTTCCTTTCCTTCTATCCTTTTCGAATACATATGAAAACATGGACATAGTTAATTGAACACCGCTACTTTAGAAGCTCAAGATGACTTTTTTTGCGAAATGAGGATAAGTATTTTGCGCTTACGTCATTAAAAATAATCCGTCTAAATCGGAGATGTGGTAACAGCCGAGTCTATTCAACCGCGAGACAATAAACCCCGGTTTCTGCACTCCCAGATAAAAAGAATCTGAAGTGTGTTTTCCTACACGCACCGGGGGGGGGGGGGTGTAGACGTAATCATTGTCCGGCGCATGGGTTGAAAACCATTCATAACCAGTCGTCCGTGCTGTTCGCTGACATTGGAATATTGCCCGGAATAATTATTAGTTTGGGTGTCTTGTATAACACATAATTCAATTCGATACAAAACAATCCGCCAAAAGATCAGTTGTTGGATGTTGGGTGTATTGGGTGGTAAATTTGTCCTACCCATGGCACCAAAACGAATGAAATGACACCGTCAGTCGTCTTGATTGAAATAAACCGCCTCATGAATACATCTTTTCACCTACGCGCAGTGCATTGAGAAAAAAGAGTATCTGAGAACAAGATCCAGGGCACTATTTATTACACCTGACACCTCTAACACCATTACATCAAGTTGTATCACTACGATTAGTGTATATGCAAAGCGGCACCCACAGTATGTGGAAGAAGCGGAGGCAGCAATTGCTTTCTATTGTTGGTACTCTATGTTTTTTGTGTGGTCGGCAAAACATGCGAGACGATGAATTTCTAAAGATGAGCGTAACCGTTTTGCCTCTCTATCTATATAGAACCTCTTTGGGTTCGGCGATTCATAGTTCCGGAACAATGGTGAACAATATGGCAATCGATTCAGTTGACTATTTACGCAACATTAGTTTACGCTTTATTCATTATCGTCTATGGAGCCCGGAATGTGACTCCCGCCGGGCTATATCTGCTTTCTCACCGGTAATTGAATATCTTTAGCTCTAGACGTCTTGCGTATATATTGGTCATGATATTGGGGTTAAATAAATTTAGGAATTTATCCTTTCAAAAAAAATGTGCAAGTTTTACTTGGTTGGCAACTATAGTTATATGATTTTAATAATTTATTATGATTTTTACGCTTGGTTTTGCTCTCCTCCCGGGATGGGATTACGAATCGAACAGCGAAGAAGGGCATGGGCCCATACCCGAAATTGCTTCTTGCTTTGGATGACACTCTAATATAATTTCAACAATCCGTGAAAAACAAGTCAAATAATTAAATTCTATACCATGTATATGTAATCATTGTATGGCAATATAATATCATTTACGATATTTCTTCTAGGTAGTACAGGTGATACCTCTAGTGTATAAAAATATAACAGCAATATATACAACCATAAAACATCAATAGGTAGCAGGTCAAGATCCCCGATGTTTTTACTAATTCATTACACACTGTATAACATTATACAAGAATGGAAACAATTAGGATCTAAGCCAGCTGCTGGTCTTTAAGCTGATCACATCAAGCCGACTTCTCGGTATTTATGTACACAAAATTACATTTGACTGTACATTATGAATTGTGTTGGGCCGAAACACCCGGTGCCAAAATACCCGACTGCCGAAGTTCTCTCCTCTCAGAACTGCCGAAGTACCGGGTATTCGACAGAGGCGAAGGGAAGTGGAAAATAACGTGCTGTTGATGTGTAGAGCACGTGTGTACCCATTTTTCGTGATTTTATGGACAATTCTACAATGAAACTCATTAAAAATCAGACTTTTGGCATTTAGAAACAATCCTCTATGTAATAGTAGATGTAGATACGATCTTGTAACGCCAAAAGCACCCACATAGACCCCATGAAGAATTCCCACGTTTGTTTACCAAGGTAGCCGAATTCGGAAACAATGTATACGTTATACGCATTGATATACATATGGATCCCATTGTAAAGGTCCTTTTTATTGATTACGAGGGCTGTTAGGCCGGTTGCAACACGGGTTAGGTTTAGGGTTGGGGTTATAGGGCCTATATAGGACCTAGGGTTAAGATTAGGGTTAGGAATTAGGTTAGGGTTTGGTTATTAGGGTCCGGTGAGTATAAACATTGGGATTAGACCTATGTGATTTTCTACTTGACAAATAGGGGGTTATGTGATTTTATTTGTTTTCTGATGGAGGGGGTCATGTTAAATTTATTATTCAGTAAACCAAGCACCTATCTGCATTAGCAGTAGGCCTAAATCATATGATGTACCTAATTGTGTGTGTGGGATGGGTGTAGGAGTTCTATGCAATAGGGCCAATGTAACTTCACAATGGTGGTTATGCAATTTTCCAAACACATTAACACATCTTTCAATTTCTCCGCCCCCTCCCTTGTAAATAATAAACGGGCCCTAAAATTATTAGTTTTAAAGCTGATCTTAGCCTGTCGTACGAGCTGAGTCCACTGAACATCTATTTCGTGTCATCCTGTGTCCATACAGCCAATTGACATAAGAACTTAGTTACATCCAACAACCGCACGCTGTAATAAGGACCTATCTGTGCCGAACTACTGGGATAACCCATTGTTTCGGCAAGTAACCCTGCTGTTCGGCAGGGAAATGACGTAGCCCGCATTTTCGGCATGAATAATTGCCGAAAGACCGGGCGTTTCGGCAGATACCCCTGCCGTACGGCAAGGTCATCTGCCGAAAGACCGGGCGTTTCGGCATAGCCCGGTATTTCGGCGCAGCACTGTACATTATGACTGTACATATTCTGTCTAAGTCCACTTTTAAACCTAAAGCCCGTGATATACTTCCAGTCGCAGCGTGTGAGCATGCGTAACACTTGATCTTGGGTAAAAATCCGGTATTGTGCACGCCAATCGCTCGCTGCGACTGGAAGTATGTACCATAGGCTTTTTTTTTTTTTTTTTTTTTTGCACCGGTTACTCGTCGGTTCCATCCGGTTCTTTCCGGTTGGAACTGGTTTCTGCTGATCTAAACAATGAAACGCGTTTCAACCTCCATGAACCGCAAGCCAAGTGTGTGTGTGTGTGTGAGGGGGCTGAGTTTTAAGTGTCCTCCTTACTATTAAAGAGCATTTCAAACTACTCCTACAAAACTTGCGGAGAGCGCATAAACGCTTTTGATTTGAAACTGCCAGGAATGCTCGAAATTGTAATTTGTCTAAGCTTGTGTCAGTCTTAAAAAATAATCGATAAAATCATTATCGATTACTAAAATGAGATTAAGTTTATATTTACATCGGCTAATTGGATTTCCTCCAATAACAACAGATCATAAGTGTGTTTGGACAAGAATAAGGCCCGTAGGCATTTCCACAAAAGAGGCAAAAGGTCCACTTTTGCACTTTTGATAAATCTTTAGAAAAAAAAAAAATAAAGAACAAATTTTGACAAGAACATATACGATAATAGTGTCTAGACTCTAGAACTCAATTATCCTTGACGTGCCTTATTCCGTAAAACATGGCTTGGCGTTACCAAAGACTAGTGGAAAGTGTTTCTAGAGTGTTTAATATGCAACACCTGCAGACGTTTCATATAGAAGTCCCATTGATGCAAATGAGGTATTACAATTGATTCCGTCATGCGCTGTATGACTTTGTGCAGTAGCGCTTGACGGAATGAATAGCGATACCTCATTTGCATCAATGGGAGTTCTATATGAAACGTCTACCGGAACAGCAACCGACAATTGCTCAATTGCAGCAAGTGAACGAACAGAGTGTGAGAGAAGCGTCATGAACACTGACCTCGACACATGGATAGCGGGTTGCCGCACCGTTGAATAGTTGCCGATTGAAACCACAAGTTACAATTTGCCCTTCTCAATATGGCTTCACTTTATTGTCAAAGTTAAAGGAATTTTGTATAACAATAGAACATATGTGTGGAATATGTACACCAGCAGGTGCATGCATTATTCCCCGCCATATTGAGAAGGGCAAAAAAGCAACTTCCTGTTGTTTCAATCGGCGACTCGACCCGCTATCCATGTGTAGAGGTTAGTGATCATGAACCATTGTTCTTGGAGTAATGAAGAATGATTCACAAGAAACAATTTGAAAATCGCTTTTTTATTTCAAATGAAATTTAATCTTTCATATATAGCAAAATTGGGTCACCGATGATTTAAATGATGGTACTCGAAATATTCCTGTACTTCATCATTCATAAAACCTTTAAACCTTTAAACAGTGTATCTCTATAATTACAGAATTGAACTTCCTTCATATCCATTTGTTGAGTACTGTGACTGGGGCTCCTAAGAGGCAAGGTATTTACAAGACAATGCGACCGAGAAGGTAAATGTTTTAGACTTTTTGGCCTAAGTCACAAAATCATCAAAACTAGTACATCTATATATCGAATTAGTTTATTTTAGGGATCAATTTGCAGAATCCCGGTCGCACATGCCCACCCAAACCAAAATCAAGAACACCTTGGACGGATACTTAGAGCTTAAATAAGTTCGTAAAATTTCTTCTATATATTGCCTATGCGATGTCCATTTCCAAAGTGAGAAATGGACCTTGATTTTTTTATAATACATATTTACAAGAGTGTGCGGTTAGGTTGGTGGTTTACGGTTTTTAACATAAAGGCATTGCATTTTTAGCAGCGTATTAGACATAGGGGCATATTATTAATCCCATTATTTTGATTTCAATATTAGTTTTGCTTTCTGTCAAGATGTCTTTTTGTCTCAACAATGGAAAGCTAAAAGTGGTGATAGTGCAATTCTGATAGCCCTTTAAGTGTAAAGAAATTAATACTATCCCATATTTAGAATAGAAAACGAGTTTCTTTACCATCAAATTATCAAAAACAAAGCACGACACAGCAAATCTAATTGCGAACTCTGGGTGAACCAAATTTATTCCACCGTATGTCCCCGCCACAAATCTGAGTAGAATTGCTGACGACTGTCATTTTGCAGAGTCCATGACTGATGTGGGATTCGAACTGGCTAACTCTAGAGAGCGAGTCCAGTGCTCTACCATCTCAGCTTTTCAACTATCATTGGACTCGTAAATCAAAGGTCGCCACTTTGATATGCGCTTCAATCAAAGCCTCTTTGCTACCTCATTGACTATTATTATCATGATACCACATTAAAGTGAGTATTACCGTACGATTTGATGCTACGACATTTACATTTTGAGACACAAACTCACTCGTGGAATATTGAATGTGTAAAAATGCTATGAATTACGTCCTGCTCTCTTGCTTCAGTTTTAAATGAATTTAAATCGTTGTAGTTATTCACAAGTAAAACATGCGCATTAATTTTGTTTGGTCCAATGCCAGTTCTTGCGAGAGACGGTATACAACGTTAAACAATCACTGTAAACACAACTACGAGTAGAACAGCCGTTACAATAACCAAGACTATTGCCACGATTCCAATCGTCCTCCGTCTATTTCTCCAAATCATCTTCCTCTTAACACTTTTTGAAGTCTTCTTAAACTGTAATGCCTAGTGTTTAAAGAAGACAAAAAGAAATGTTTAAGAATAATTATGGCAAAATGTTTACTAGTTGTTGCCCCTTTTAGAAATCAAAACTTGTTACATTTTAGCAGTATAATAATAATCTTAAAACACGCGCCCAATATATTTCTTGATTTGTAGTTGGTAGAGTTGTAAACTGTAATCTTTCAAAGGTGTACATGTCTTTGAAATAACAACCCTGAATGTTGAGGTGGTCCAAGTTGCCCCACACTGTAGGATTCACCATTATTAAACCTAGATTGGATCATCTAATGGGGACTTTAACTAAAACAACAAATTTTCGCTCAGTTCATACTCTACACCTCGGCACCTTATTAAGCCAGACAGAAGGGAAAAAGAACAGGTGCCGATGGAGTTTACTTCGAGCTAATGGAGCGTTGCAGAACGACGATGACTTGTGAACTCTCAATATATAGGTTCTAGTCCACAGATTCCTACGGTGGTGGATGGCTAACGTAATACATATGAAGTCATAAATATTATTTCGTAAAATTTTCAGGTAGAGTATGACAGAGTATACTCCATCTATCTTCCTCGGGTCAGGGACGTCATTGTGGTATTATGCAGTGATCGCAACAATAAAAACACGGCGAGTTAAGCAAAGCGCTGGAATATCCACGCGCGAGGTATAAAGGCGGGCGAAAGTGTACACACAAAACATCTGTTGAACGTCACTGACGAGGAAGATAGATGGACGTAAACATTTTGTTGTGCCTCTTGATCAGTTAGGACGCACCAGTGACTTCGGGGGGGTGTGGCAGTTGCTAAAAAAAAAGTCACCACCATTTTATGAGCAAAAAAAAAAACAAAAAAAAAAAAATTTCCCCGCTTTCCATAAAAAAAAAAAACTACCGCCACCTTATAAAACACTCATCAAGTATCAGGCAAAAAATCCAGCTCTAAGACTGGAAAAAAAACCCCCTGCCTCCATAAGGCCAACGAAAAAAAAAAAAAACTTTCCCTCACCCAAAATCCAACCCCACCCCCCCCTTTAAGTCTAATGGTGGTCCCTTATTGCTTGCGTCACAACGTCTCTGGGCACAACGTTTCAAAGTGCTTGGGAGGGCGGCGGAGAGGGAGGTGGTAGTGAGATATGTGACGAGGATGTGAAGGGGTAAAGTCATTAGTTGCAGGTGTGTGGTGGGGGAAATGGAGTCATGGGAGATGCACAAAGATGACGGAGTGACCACAAGGGTGGCAAAGGATTTTACCGTGCGGAAGATGCGAGAAGGGTGGGGAGGGACGTTTGGAAAACAGGAGGAAAAAGTGTGTGAGGAGGTGGAATCGGCTTAGGAGTTCACGTACCTGGGAGGGGGGGGGGGGGGGCGGGGGCATGTTAGCGGGGGGGGGGGTGTTTGTGGACGCTCGAGTGAGGTATGGGTGGTGAAAAGTTTCGGGAAGTGGGGAGTTGTTGCGAGGAAAAAAGATATCCTTTGAAGATTGTTGTGGATCATGTGATGCTGTATGGGAGCCGAGAATGGTGTTTGGCTTTTTAAAATTAGATGGGGATTCGGAGGGGGAGGAGAGAGTGAGAGAGAGGGAGAGAGAGAGAGAGAGAGAGGAAGAGGAGAGATGGAGAGATGTTTGAGTTGGAAGAAGAAGCGGACCGGTGGGCGACCGGTGGGCGGAAGGCATAGTGTACGTTGGATGGCACGTGCTGAGGAAGGATGCCGAGCATGTTTTAAGAAGCGCTGTGTCATGAGTTCAGGGGGGATGAGAGGGGAAGAGGGAGGAGAGAGGGAGAGAGGATGAGAGAGAGAGAGAGAGGGGGAGAGAGAGAGAGGATGTTGAGTTTGGAAGAAAGAAGCGGACCGGTTGGCGATCGGCGAAGGCGAATAGTGTACGTTGGTATGGGCACGGCTGAGGAAGGAGCCGAGCATGTTTAAGAAGGCTTGGTCAGGAGTTCGAGGTGGGAGGTTTGAGGAGGGGCACGCCCAAATTAGGACTTGGAAATGTAGCAAGTGGCAGGAGAGTAGGAGGGGATTGATCGGGTGAAGTGGAAGGAGGAATAAGGGTGGTTGTGTGAGTGGGAGGGAGGGAATCCGGCCACCCCCGTTCACCGGTGACAAAAACCGGCATTTAAAAAATTGGATTTACTACGACTAAAGGGAACGCTCATAACATTTTCAGATATGCAATCATCATCAGACCTTAATATCTTCACTTTATCGTTAAACAATTGTCGCTCTCAAACTGACCAATGAAAAAACGACTCTAAGATTAGTTAGCATGGCTTAGTACCTCATCACCTACCGCAGCTTCTAAGTCAACAGCTCTTTCCAGTAGCTCGTCAAGTTTGTCCCCTCTCGTTAAGACCTTTTCGAGATTGTCTTTCTAATGCACGTTACTCATCAGTCCCCTTTGAACATTATGAATAAGTTGATCTTTGTTGCTTCTGTAGGTTTCGAGTATCTGCCTTTTTGTATAGAATGGTTATCCTGAAATAGAAAAACCAAGTTTTCAACCGATTGTTTCTGGCATTGATGGAATACTCGTGAATTTTCCGTTGAACTAGAAGATTTGTTTCTCTTTTGCCAGATACCAAGCACCAGACGTCGATTAATCTCTACACACATAGTCATGGGGAAATGTAATTTATGTTTTGGTTTAGTGTTTTCATATACAATTTTGACACCATGTTTTCAAATACAGAATTTCATGGAGAATCTGAAAGTCAGGTCATTGGTATTTTGTAAAATTTGTTCTTGTGTTTTATAAGGGTAAAGTGTACACGGGGTAAACAATAAAGTGTTCAAAATGGTTTTAAAATTTATACAAATCTGTTCGTTGATCATAAGTTTCTAAAAAGGTATAACGTTTGCCATATTTAAGACCTATTGTTTTGTACAATAGGATGTTCAAGGTCAAGGGCATTTATAGATGGTACGATTTGGTTGAAACGGTTTTAAAATCGTTAATTGGGGTCATACTAAATAAGAAAATGTATAAGGGTCTGTGTTTCACCTTTCGAAGTGGATTTTTACAGATATAACTAGTGGTTCCCATAGGACCATGTGGACAACGGCCATAGTTGCCTCTTAATACCATCGAAACGTCATTGAAGAACGCGATTGTATATTTTCGGATTTCTATATCGTAAGATGAACAATTTGGCCCTTTTTAAAACAACGATGAATCTGAAATTTTACCCAAGTGGGACTTGAACCAGTTTACCTGCAACTCTTTTTTGAGAACCCTCAGGTAGGGCAAACTATACCTTTCTGTAATCCTCGAAAGGTACAAGATACATGATGGTAACACATTTTGGCCCCTTTTATATTTGACCATGCATAACCTTGGCCCCACCAGAAACACCTTAGAACACATTAAAAAATGACACCCATGATTTTGGAATCCATACCAATTTTGATTAGAAAAACTTGGTTGCAAGATTGTTATGCAAATTTGTCCAGTTCCACATGTACTAAACAATCCACATATGGGAGCTTCACTGCGTTCACCAAGAAGGACTATTAGCTAAACCATATTTTAGATAAATGTCGTACAAAGTTAGATGGTCAGAGAAAAAACAATAGTACGTTATCTGGCCTGCCTAAAGACAAACGATAAACAATGTTTAATAACCTTAATTATCTTCAATTAACTTATATTTCACTATTTAGCACTAAAAAGAACCAGGTTATATTAAACTATCTGAAAACTTCGGCGTAAGTTAGATATGAAGAAGCCGACTTACAAAAAGTAGAAAAGTTTGACAGATTGACAGAGAATACCGCCCTTAATTTTTAAATAAATTGTGCATGTACACAATGCGTTTGTACATGCTAATCACTATGTATAGCTATGGCCTTCATATAGAAAATTACAATTTTAGGAATTGTGCACTTCAGGTAACTGTTTCAATTGCAGTCTTTAATTAATACACAAAAATGTAGATTTAGGAATCTCGGAGTCTGTCTTACACACGTTACATAATAATAATACCCACTTTTTATATATCCTCGTAAACAGGCTCAAAGCGCTGTTGGCAAATCGCCACTATCATTTCGCTTCATTTAGGTGGCTCCTCAAAGACATGCCTTACAAGCGCACAAGCCTATCAGCAGTTAGATTGCAATATTCCCCATAGCAGCTCCCCAAATTTCGCTTAGGTCGACGAGGCAATGAGATTAAGAATCATGCCCAGGGACACAAACATGTTGACGGCAGTGGGGCTCGAACTCACGATTTAATGGTCTAATGATCACGAGTCCTGCACTTTTCCACAGACCACACGTGCTCTCTACATACATACATGTAAACCAATAATAAATAATAATATGGCATACTTCGTCAATCCTTAGCTCTACATCTGTCGCATGGGGACGTCCGGATTGCAATGGCACATACTTGTCCTTCAAGTGCTTAGAAGCTGGTGAGACCAGAGGCTCCGATGATTCCTGTCTAGCGCTAGCTCTTTCTGGTTTTGCTTTTCCTGGTATGGGCACTTTTTTGGTCTTCTTGTGTTTTTTACCTTTTGAGAAATGTTTCTGCAATATGCAAAATGAAACAATATTAACTGTGTATATATGTGCGATATTATTTTGTTATTTTGTTTGAAACCCGACAAGTAAAACAATATTTGAATAACATACTTGCATAAAACAAGCAGGGTATTTTGATTGGGTATAAATGTTTCACTCCCAAGATTTCAAAGGAAATGAACGTTGTAAGAATTAAAACACTGAATAGAATAAGTTCTTCAAATGAACAGGAACAAACCACTTTTATAGGCACGTCAGTGATTGGCTATATCAGAATATCTAGAAAACGTAACAATCTGATTCTGGCACATAATATACCAGGGATAAAATCGAAAGCGCCCAAGTAAGGGTAATCAAAGTTACGCGCAATTGAATGAAGCTTCACATTTGTATAGTACTGTTATTTTCTCCTTTCTTAGCAAGTTTTCGTATGAAAAAAGTATTTTTTCTTGATTTTTACTGTTACGATACACTGATATAGCGCCTTTAAAGGTCCCAGGAAATGAGATGATAAACCTACTCCAAATCTTTACAGGGATATTCCATTCCAATAAACAGGGCCAGAAAAAAGAATACACTAACAGTGACATCAATTCTATTTGAATTGTATGGACCTTTATTAATAACGTCGCCCTTGTGGTTAAAATCCGAGGGGACATTCATTTACAAGTCAACCCGCAGTGCCTGAAGAAGTTTAAGGTGAACTTTTTCGTTTTTGTCCGGCTCTTCCATAAAAAACAAGGTGTTAGGTTTGAAGATGATGCGGTTAGGTGGCATAGGCGGATTATATAGCCATGAACAAAAAATAGCGTTTGTAAGCATTAGAACTCCGCTACAGGCACTACGGGCTGTTATTGATGTCTGTCATTCCTAACTTGCAGTGAATTGGAGTCCGTGAATAACGAAGGATTTTCTTTGCATTACAGTACCTAATCTTCTAAAATCTATTCATATTTTCACTAAAACTGGAAGAATTCTTTCAACAATTGAAGTATTGTTTTCACCTTTTTTAAAGATTAGGCATTTTTAATGGCTTTCATTGTTACAGGACCAAACGAATACCAATGATTTTTTTAATTTGATCCAAAAATTAAAAAAAGCAAAAAATAAAAAAAATAAAATATTGTAAATGAGTCTAAGTAATACAATATGGGATAATACCTTGTAGGGTGGTTTTTGTGTGCATAGCGTGGTGGGTGCAAAAAATAACAGAATAAAAACAGAAAAACCGGAGATTTTCCCAGCCTTTTTCATTAGAATGGCAGACGGGAAAATTCTGGTATTGAAGGATTAGTGGCGCCCTGCTGCATTGAAGTGTGTCATTAGGTTATGGAATGAATGATATAGGCGGCGCCCATACTGTATCTACAGGTGGCAGATATGCTGTGTGCAAGAGGGTTGATGGACTTATGATTGTATATGGACGATTTTAGCACATGACTCATATAGAGAGGACCAGATTCCTTCAGTATTGTGTGAGAGGATATATGTATGAGGATATATAAAGCTCCGGTGAGAGAAGATGAGTCCGAGTATCACAACATCATACCCAAGGAGAGTGTAAACCATCTGCTCCCAAGTTATAGCAGAGTTTCCAAGTTGACAGTGACTGTAATCACAGTGTCTAGTATACAATCTTTCCATATAGTTGGACTAGTCAGTAGTAGTTTCAAGATCCAACGTATCGCCCGATTGTGTAGCCGGTTACGTTTCCGATTTTCGTGCCTCTGAGTTATCCAAGGGTAAACAAGCTACAGCACTTTTGGACTTTATAGTTAGTCGACCGCCTAGCTGCGGGCGTCATTAGGAGAATGGGTTTTTCTTCAGGTAAGGACAGTCGTCGTCTGTGTACACGTTCCACTATTGGAAATTAGTTTTGGCGCGGAATAGTCGCCAGGAGTCTTTGCAAGTTCGGCATCTTAACAGTTCGTAATCTCGCTTAGCAGCCCGCCGTCGCGGCACAAACCAGGTCGTAAGTTAGTAGTTCAGTATTTACAACTGTTATTATAGATAATCTTTGATTATTGAGCCCTATATTGATGTTTGATTGCGATTGATTTAAAAAACACACATTAAATAGAATACTTTTTTAAAATTCGGAATCAAGTTCACAGGGTATGGGTCTAGTTAGTATAGGAGTTTGAATCTCGGAGGTTTTGAGGTGGTTTTGGCTTGGTCAAGTTGGACCGTAACTAAAATTGGGGGCTCGAGTACGGGAAATACACTGTAAGAAACTATAGTTAAAAAATTTTGAACAAATTTTGATTGTTTGTGTGTGTTTTTTAACTTTGATATCTGTACTGTCGATTGGTATTGTGAAGTAGTGTTCTATACACTATGGCGTTTAACGTAGAAGAGTTGTTTTACTACAGATTACGGTGGAGAAGTGATGTGCTTAAAAAGCCAGATTTAATGGATTTGGCCAAGAATTATGGGATGGAAGTAGGCATTCATGAGAAAAACAGTTAATCAAAAAAAACCAGTTAATAACGCGTTTTTGTTGAGGAAGATTTATACTAGATGAGGGATGTTTGGAATCGTATAGTTGAAATGAGGTTGAGTTGTAGATACATGTGTGGTGTCCCAAAAATAATGTTAACACTCAGAACAAGAGTGCATTTTGGGGTTTTGGTAAAAGAAAAGTACGCATGGGGTTAGGTTTTGTTTGGTAACTTCTTGCAGCCATAAAATAAACCTTTTATTAGCGTTTAAGTTCATTCCAAACGATATTGTAGAACAGAAAAATATGCTTGTCAATGGGAGATGAGAGGGCAAGATCGGAGTGGTCGATTGCAGTGTTACATTTGTAAGATTGAGGGAAAACATGAGTTTGTAACATAATCAAAACGAAGTTATGATGACTATTGAACCTTTGAAGGCTATTGCCAATCCTTTTGAAACGTCCAATATATTGGTATATAAATAAGTTAGTGTAACATTGTCTTTATCGATCAGCCATAATTTGGTGTGCGTTTTTACATATTAATCAGTTGAGTTGAGTTCACTTTTCAATTAGAACCCATCTGCTTTAGTTCCTTACCGAAATCACTCAAAATTACAAAAGATGCTTTAAATCAAACCAAAACCACACATAACAGACAATTCAGAAGCTTCCACAATTGATTTACAAGGAATGGAAAATCCCTAATCTGTGAGGACAGGAAAACAAGCAAGTGATACGCACAGAAACAGTGAAAAGGTAAAGAACCGATCTTGAATGTTAAGGCTCTATACATGGATAGCGAAGCAGACGGAAATTGAGATAGTGATGGACATTGCTCATTTAGTCATGCCAATAGAGTGACCCAACAGACCAGAATGGACCAGAATAGCATAAAAATTCAAATGCCAACATATCTCTTGTTAGTAAGGGGCCATTTGTGCTAAATGCAAAGAGCGTATGAAGGCGCGTTGGTAAAAACACGGTGACAGGGAATTTTGAAGCGCTTCCTTCGAAACAATATAGAAAGAGAGCCAAGGAGCAAGAGCCATTTATTTTCATTGTAATATAAAATAGGTTGTTCGCTGTAGTTCGGTGTATTTATGTTGCGTCATGCGTTTCCAAATGCTTTGTAGCCATGCAGAAATCTGACCGAGTTGAATTTGCACTCTCATTTTTGATGATGAATGCATTATCGTTTTGGTGCTACACATTCGCTACTGAAATAGATTAAGTAAAGGTCAAAGATAAAACCTTGTTTTATTGGCTTCAATAGGAGTAGCCAAACACAGATCCCATGCTTACTTTTTCTTCTTTTACCCAAAATTCCTGATTGTCTCGAGTGGAAAATTTTTTTTGGGACAGCCTGATTTAAGTGGCTTTGTATAAGATGATTGTGTTTGGAAAAAACTATGTTGGTAGATGCAAATTGACCAATTAAGGAAAATGGGCCAAATTACAAATGCAAGATTTGAAAGGGATAAGAAAAGACAAGATATGTTGTTGGGTTTTTTTTGTTTTTAGAACAACAAAAGTATTAAGACAGGAATGAGAACGAAAGAAGCAAGATTAGGTTATGAAATGGAATGAAAAGGAAAAGGGCCAAGACATAAATTACAATTTGGAGAAGAGAAAAACTTTTGATTAGAAACGCAAGGCACTAAAATCAAACAGGCAAACGTGATGCGCAAATTGCAAATGAAAAACAAAAAGAAAAAGAGGATAGGTTACAAAATGGAGGAAAGAATGAAGTTGGCAGAAATTGAGGCCCCACAAAACGGACAATTAGAACAAGAAAAGTTAGAAAAGGCACATCAGGCTATCCTCATCACATCAGGTTGATGCCCACTAGGACATCAAATCTGGTTCCAACATTTAGGGAAATTTTTTTTAACAATGCATTTCCAGTATTTTTTGCACTTCGAGAAGATTGCCGAAGAAGTATAATCGTCGGATATAATGAGCAATGGGATACAACATTGATTCAAACTGTGTTTATTAGGAAAGCTATGAGATGATTTAATTAACGTCTCCTATTCAGCAAAAAAATGATCAGTGCCATGTTATGAGCTTAAGTTAGGCTGATTCGTAGTAAAGCAAGTCTATTCCTTAAGCCTATGAATAGTGCTGAGGCGTATAGGACAACCACTTTCCGGAGTGCGAAAAAACTTGCAGATTAAACTCCGTTGAGTTTGCTAGGTTCAGGAGCAAATGTTGGATAGGTGGCTTCACTTCCAAGGAGGTGAATACAAGACTTTATCAATTAGGGCAGTGGTTTAATTGAGCAGTTCAAACAGTGACATTTGCCGATATTAAAATCATTTTGGATGAACGCGTATATCAAAGATTGATAAACAGCAGCTAACAATAGCAGATGTTAGCCTTCACACATAAGTTGAGTTCCAGCATCTGCATCGTAGGGGTGGGCCTGCATAATAAGTCAAGTCAGAATTACAAGAGTTTTAATTCAAGTAGCCCCTACATAAGTGAGTTCTTCCAAAGTCATGGCTACTTCAAGAAGAAGGAAACGTTATAGTTAGGTTCCCCATGTCCGGGGAATAAGGGTCTTCTAGGCCAACCATAAGTAGGGAATGGTTTTAATCAGATTAACTGACATATGGCAGCGTCCGTCATATTATAACAAACTGTGGAAGTTGATGGGAGAAAGCAAATCAGATGGCCATGAAGAAGTCTGCTCCCACCGGTTGTGCTGTGCCTTAGACCAAAGGGTTAGTTCCAGGCTATGAAACGAAAGATGCCGGTTGAGAAAGGTAGGGAAAGACTTTGAAACATTGTTTTGGAGGGTCAGTGTCCAATTGATGGTGACAAAGTTGAACCAAACCGATAAAGATCATGCGTGACACTTGTTGTGCCCATAGTCAGTAATGTTGGAGGGGTCATTGCCCTTAGTGACGAAGTGCAACAGGTAAGAAAGCTTTGATCCAAGGTATGGTTGGATGTTATTAGTGTCACTCTTCACAAGGTGAAGTTGAAGTCTGATTTGGCATCAGGTCACTAGGAGTAATAGTAGGAGTAAGGTCTTCTGAGCACTTCCCGTCAAAGGCGGTTTCAATGTTATGGGGAAGGAGTTGGCAAGCGGGAAAGTACATCCCGAACCAATTGGTACCCACAATCCCACTGACAGAAATAGATAGTGATGATAGTAATAGTTGCAGTTTCCAGCCTGTGCAGTAGTTACTAGGAGTATGGCTAGCAAAGCCATGCTTGAAGCAAATAGTGATAGGGAGGAGGACGACTTGTCCTAATTTAGTTTAGGAGCAACACGTTCATGACAAAATTAAATGAACAGGCAATACTTCCCCCTTCAGGGAGATAGGTTCTCTCAAACAAGAGTCAGGCCGAGCAGGTGCACTTAGTGGGGATAACTGACTGATGACCCCTTGGTAAAGATACGCAAGTTCCGTTATTGAACAGGACGGAATGATCCGACACTCAAGAATCTAGTCAAATGGCAGGTAACCTGCAGGAGTCTGAGGTACGTTCTGTGTTTTTACAAAAAACACAACTGAATGTGCTGATGAGGAAAAGGAGGCCACCTGATGCTACTGGCAAACGATGAGTGGAAAGTTATTCATCAGGTAGTTGTCCAAAGTTTACTAACAGGGAGGTCATCAGAATCGCCCATGATAAGTCCTATGGCAGGCATTTAGGAGTCAGAGACACATTGATAGGCATTTGAAAGCCACTTGGTGGTCCTAACTTCGTAAGGCATGTTTCTGAGTACTGGAGATTCGGTCATACTTTCAAGTTCGTGGGCAAGCTAATCAGAAAAGCACCCGCTCCTCTGCAACCCGACCTACCGGCATGATTAGCGCGAGAGGTGAGCCATTACAGATCAGCAGCTGTGTAGCTCATTTGATCTGCTGACCCTCGACGTCACCACATAGGTCCCCGTCACTACATCGGTCCGCAGTGCTCACCTGATCAGTATCCCGAGATTGTATACTGAGATAGTGGGGTGCCGCCTCTACCGGTTTGCCGTCGATTCGGCCATACCCGTGTGATAGGTACAAGGTTAAGGGAGTGAAAACCCGTTGGCATCCATGGGCATTTTTCTTGACAGTGAAGGGATTGGGAAGCATACAGTTGGGGTCACATCTTGTCGGCCTCTAAGTCCACATCCCCTGTCCCAGAATCTAGTGTTGGTCAACATCGCTTACATCCTGGCCTCTATTCGAGTCAATGTGACGGCTTCTGTCTGAGTTCGCGGATTTATGTAGAACAGTATGTCCAAGGCTTAACCATGCCGAGTCCCCAAGGTATGGCCTTGGAAAGATTCCACAACTCACTAGTGACAGAATATGATTAGCGACTTATGTGTACGTTGGAAATTGCGAAAGGACTGGGAATGAAGCGAAGTTATGTTATTGTTGGGCTGCAAGGAGTGTGCCTGAGGAAATTATCCCTAGGATTCTTGAGTCCTGTTGATCTTATGCGTTACGTGTGTCTTGGCATTTAATGAACATTTTATTCCCACGCTCTAGTGAGCACGTATCAGGTGCGTCGGCCGACCTCTGTAACAGGGTCCTGAAAATCCTAAAGAGAAAATGGTCCGGAATGATGAAACTGACACCAACCTTTTGGACCATGTTTCCAAATTCAAGTATAGGCTCAATAGGGCAAATGAATTTGCCAGGGAGAATTTGAAGCAAGCTCAGACCAAATGAAGAAGTGGTATGACCAAAATGCCAAGAGTATGGGTCTTTAGCGACAGAGACCAGTGTTAGTCTTGTTTCAAATCCTGGACATCAACTGCAGGCCAAATGATCTGGTCCCTATACCAGTCGTAGAGTCAACGTCAATGAAGTTGGGAACTTTTTTTTTTGTGTAAAACAGATTCAAAACGGCAGAGAGGCGTAAGAGTAGGCAATTGTGCATGTAATATGTGAAGGAGTAGGAAGTAGAAATGAGATGGCAGCGCAACACCAGTGTTGCTCTGTAAGTCGTGCTGATGAAAGTGCCACATGATGAATATCATGAATCTGAAGTTGTAAAATGCAAACAGTGATGACAAGCAGCATGACTATTCAATCACAGAGTTGCAAAATTCAGATGTGCTTAAGTGTGATTGGGATACAAAACTAGGACATCTTTCGAAAATCAAAAGTCTGAAACAAGAGTTGATTCATGAGTTTGAGGATATTTTCCTGATGTCATAGTAGAACCACTGCTGCTATCATGATGTTGAAGTGGGTGATTGTGCACCATAAAAACAGCACCCGTACAGAGTAAAACCTTTGAAGAAAAGAACCATCTCAACAAAGAGATAGAGTACCGGTTGGCAAACAACCCTATAATGAATCAAGCAAAAGTGAATGGTGTTCCCCATGTATTTTGGTTCAAACTGATGGTTCCTTAGATTTGTGACAGACTTCAGCAGGGTAAATCAATGTCTCAAAGAAGATTTCATTCCAAATACCTGTATGATGATTGCATTGATCAAATTGGCAATTCACAGTATGTCAGCAAGTTTGACCTTTTAATAGGGGCTTGGCAGGTTCCCCTTACTGATCGGGCGAAAGAAATTTCAGCATTTTGCACGCCACGGATGGGCTTTTTCAGTATAGTGTTCTTGTTATGCACTTTCGCGTATGAAAAAAGCACCAGCAAACCTCCCAAGATTTGGTAAATCAATGTGCTGACATAGAAGCTTGTGAAGCTATGTGATGCATTGATCGTGTCCTACAGTCAATCATGGGAACAACAACTGGGCAGCTCCATCGCTGGTTTCAGAAATGTCAGGAAAACAAACATGACAGTAAATCAGTCAAGAGTGGGTTTTGCCATGCCAAATGTCAACCTATTTAGGCCAGTAGTAGGTCAAGCGTAAGGTCAAGCCTGTTTTAACGGCTAAAGTGAATCGGCAAATTGGGAAGTTCCCCACACCTAAGTTTACTAGGAAAGAACTGCAGAGATTCTTAGGTATGGACGGGTATTACAGGAAATACTCTCCAAATTTCAGTTGAATATATCAATTTTAAAAAAAAAAAAAACGTCAAATTTGTTTTGGGCGTCGCACGGAAGTGAAATATAGTTTCCAGAAAAATCACAAGCCATACCTGATTAGTGAACCAGTTTGATTCACCAGACTTTCAGACCAAATTCAAGTGGCCAGACGATGAAGTGAAACTAGGGTTTGTGGGACCTGGAGTTCTATTTCTCACAAGCAAGTTTTAAACAAGCCACCAAAGAAAATTACTCCACTATTTTTTTTGAAACGGAGTGTCTTGCTCTGATTTTGCGTTAGG
This sequence comes from Ophioderma brevispina, assembly GCA_023653785.1. NCBI lineage: Eukaryota > Metazoa > Echinodermata > Ophiuroidea > Amphilepidida > Ophiodermatidae > Ophioderma > Ophioderma brevispina. The sequence continues at coordinate 40,296 of JAMKCH010010957.1, forward strand.
CGCATTTTGAATTGCTGTATTTGGGCACCACAGTAAACCCATGCTTGTTTCACAGTACACCAACCCCCTCACCTTCATCAACAGGATGAAAAAAACAGAATACATAGGCTGGTGAGGTGGAGTTGGACCTTGCAAGGGACAACCTAGACATCAGGACACTAATTCAAAGGCAAATATAACGTGATGGCTGATGCCTTATCAGAAATTGTTTAGTTAAGTCAGAAACACAGAAAGCCTTTTAAAAAGGCAATGTTACATTGGAGATAAGTTATGTATATGAAATTTCAAGATATGGAGAACCTTAAATAAGTACGAAAGTTTACCAGGCCCCAACCATTAGCAATGCATTTACTTTTAATTTGAGTGCCAGTAAGATTAAGTCATAAATTAGCACAAATAAATGTTGTAAATATCCTAAGTCATACAATATGGGATATACCTGATTTGTGTGCCATAGACTGGTGTGTGCAAAAACAAATAGAATAAACAGAAAACCGGAAAGGAAAAGCGTCTAGAACTTAGTGATTTCATTAGAAGCACGGGAGGGAAAAATTTCTGGATGAAGGATAGATGGGCGCCCTGCTGAAATGAACTGTTGTATGCTCAGAGGTGATGGACATGAAATGAATAGGCGGCGCCATACAGTATCTACATGCAGATATGCTGTGTGCAAGAGGGTGATGGACTTATGATGTAATGGGACTATATTCAGCAAATGACTCACTATAGAGAGACCAGATCATTCTAGTATTGTGGAGAGGAATATAAAGTCTGGTAATGTAAGAGAGATGAGTCACAGAGTATCATCACAACATCCTTACTCCAAGGAGAGTTTAATCCCATCGTGCTCCAAGTATTAGCGAGTTTACAAGGACAGTGACAGTAATCACAGTCTAGTACAAATACTTCCATTATAGTGGACATTACAATAGTAGTCTCAGCTCCAGTTTCGTCCGATTGTGTCCGATTGTGTAGCCGTGTTCGGTTCCGTATTCGTGGCTCTGAGTCATCCAAGGAAAACAAGCCTACAGGCACTTTTGGACTTTTATATTTAGTCGACCTCCGAGCTTCGGGCGTCCTTAGGAGCTTTTTATTCAGAAGGACAAGCGTTCCGTGGACACGTCCACTATTGGAAATTACCGTTTTGGCCGTGGAATATATTCGCCAGGAGTCTTTGCAAGTTCGGCATCTTAACAGTATTCGCTGCAAGCCCGCCGGTTTCGCGGCACACCACCAGTCGTAAGTTAGAGTTCATTAATCTAAACAACTTTATTATAGATAATCTTTGATTCTGATACCTAATTGATGTTTGATTGCGATTGATTAAAACACCAACAATAACATATAATACTTTGTTTAAAATTCGCTATCAAGTTCACAGTGTATTGTCTAGTTATTCAGGAGTTTCAATCCGTAGTTTTGAGCTGGTGGTTTTGGCTTGGTCAAGGGTGGTGACCGTAACAATTCTTTATATTGAAAGTATTTGTGTCATTTCGGACCAATCTGAACTGCATAATGCCATGTATTCATGATTATTTTGACTGTATTATTATCAATGCAGTGCTACATATCAAAGGTGCAAAACCTTGTGACTTTCATGATGAAAACCAAGTAGAGCAGTGTGATAAAAGATATCCAGGATATTTCCAGAATGTTGATAATTGCGCCCATTGGTAAATTGGTCAAGGAAAATTAATATATAGTAAAATAAAATTTCAATAAAACAACCTCTAGGTTTCCAATCAACTTATATAGTCCTGAATAAAGCTCACATCCTTAAAAATATATATAAAAATGGTAATTGGAGAATTTAGGAGACTGAAATCAATACAGATAATGAAATTGTTAAATAAACCCAATATGGGTAAGCAGAAAGAGAAAAAGAAAGTAATACCATTTCTCGTAAAGTGCGGGCAAAACTTTTCGGCGCCTTTAGTCTTTTTTGTTTTTTACAGAGTATTCCACTCATGTCACGTTCATCACTTGCATTTCACGAGACAGACGGTCCCCCTGGATACGTCGGTTTGTCTTCATACTTTACTGTCTCAACGGATTCTTAGTCTTAAGTGTCTGTTTGTGGTATCACTGAAGCCTCCTCTACGGGACATTTTCCAAAAAGGCAAATGTACGGATCCACTGAAAAAGTCGGGATGCTGGAGCAAATGCATACGAGTCCTTTATCCAACAGTACGGCAAAATTGCAAACCTATGATACAGATAAGATATAGATATTTACTTACGATGCAAACGTGCTGAGCACAGAAGTTGTGGAAGAATAAGAAAGCAATCGGAGAGTGAGAGGAGGATCGAATTTGCAAGTGCACATCTGTTTACAAGGATTCAAATTGCGGCGACACAATTCCAGGGTCATTCTCCCGGGCATGATACGCCCCTGTAGGGCAGGACAGAGGGCCGAAGGGGGGGCGAGAGAGAGAGGAGGGAAAGGAGAGATGACGAGGACGACGAGAGAAGTGGGGAGAGGGGGGAGGCGGGAGAGAGAGAGAGTGGTGGGTGTGGTGTTTGTGTATGTGGGAAGTATTGAAGTCATCTTTCACTACCACAAATAAAGTAAAGGAAGGTATACTTTCAAACCTGTACCCAGGATCTACAACGAGCCAATTCTTATGCTCAGGCTATGCCTTAAAGTGACATGGTAATGAGTTCACTATACATTGATGGAAGGCAAGGAAAATCCTCTTCTTGGTCAAGTAGGATTTAAGGTGTCATTGGAAGTCATCTGCTTCGTAGCGAGTCATCCGTGAAAATAAAATAATGTAGAGAATCAGAATGATAGATACGATGCACGACCGAAGGATGAGGATTGCGCAAATGGAACTGAACGATTTTAAACGAAAAACTCCAAAACTGCAACTTTTAGTTTAGGGGTTTTACGTCTTTCAGGCGTTCTTTCTAAGCCAAGTTTGCAAGATTTTTTTAAAGTGAGGGATTAAATGAAAGAGCAAGACCTAGCAACCAAAATGTAGATCTTGAAACTTTCAAAAATTAATCGGCTTGCACCAATACTGATTGCCAAAACATGCCGAGATAACTTTGTGCAACAACCGTATAATGTTCTTATCACTCTATCATTCCAAAAAGTTAAATCATTTAGTACATTGTTTGCCACCAATTTTACCTGGATATGTTGTACAAATGATTTCTTCCTTGGACTTGCTGAGAAATTGGGCAGAATGGAGTGTGAAGACCGCTCGGTATTGACGTTGAAGTCATCCGCATGGTCGACCAATTATTATTCTGGTGCTAAAAGCCACAACACCAGTAGTAATGCCATAGGATACTTGGGATCTTATTCTTCTGGGATAGAAATGGGAAGAACACGTACACAAAGCTTTACAAGTACAGGCTAGATAGTTGCGGTGTTAAATGGCCCACAACAACAAACAAGACATTACAACCAACAAACACCAACAGATAGACACACGCGAACCGGGCACGGTGGCGGCGACACGCAAGCACGCACGCAACCGCAACAACACCACCCCACCCAACCAAAACCACCCACCATCCACATTCATTCATGGAGCTGCTTCTTCCCGCGATGAAGTAATTATTGTACGCGGGAAACACAGTCCGGGCCAAGAGACGACTTAATTTCCACGTTTAAAGCGTGCAAATGGAAACTTATGTTGCGTGAAGAGTCCCAACATGGATCGACGAGTAGTACCCTATTCCTTACCGTAGTAGCCGGACTAGAGGTACGGCGGACTATAATGACTTCTACCACCTGTTTCAAATTACTTGCATTTCAAACACTTATGTAAGGGATAGACGTTTCATATAGAAGTTCCATTGATGCACATGAGGTAGTACAATTGATTCCGCCATGCGCTGTATGGCGTTGTGCAGTAGCGCTTGACGGAATGAATAGCAATACCTCATTTGCATCAATGGGACTTCTATATGAAACGTCTACCGATATTTTCCCCACTCCCCATCAATCAATGTTGGGGGACATGTCGAGGCTGCTGACAACATGACTCGGATCAACATTGCTTTGGAGGAGAGGGATCAATTCTTTCCCTAATCCGATAGTGTTGCAAACCTTTTCCAGGATTGTCTGAGTGAAATTCAAAAAAATTCATCTAATGATCGTTTTGGTCCTAACTTTTTAACGCTTAGATATTTGCATGGAAATTTCAACAGTGATAAAACAAATATAATTTCCTTTACACTCATTGAAGACTTTCTGATTTGCTACGGTCAAAAGAAATGTGCTATGTCATAAATTGAAAAATTAGCACGCGTAAGTGCCGTGCTTGAATGGAATGTGAAAGCTATCTCCATTTCATCTACGACAGAAAAGTAAATTGAATATACGTACAATTAGTCTAAAATTGACAGTTTAATGCATGAAACACTTGCGTACAGACGCACACTATATGCGCTTGGATTCAATACTGGACCTAAATAGGCCCTATGATAGCCATATCTCTACTAAAAATAATATAACACTTCAGGGGAATGTTTCTTCGCCGTCGTTGATATAATTAGAGGTGGGTAACAGGGGGAGGAAATATGATGATAATTCAGATCATTTTGTCCTAAACTCTTATTTATGCAGCTTATCCCCTGCGGCATTATGACCACCAAATTTGTCAAAAACGGTCCCATAAAATGAGAAGGGCCGCCCCAACGTGATTTAAGGGGGGGGGGGGTCTGAAGAGGGTCTGAAAAGATAAATTTGTCAAATATTGACTTTCATTATATATGACATTTTACCATTTTGGTATCGTAAACCTATGTTTTGGGTCAAAGAATCCATTTTGTTAAATGTTCCAGGCAGTTGTCAGAGCTACCGCGTTCGAAAAAATGGCCCATTTGTGGTTTTAAAATTCAGCTATGAGAGGGCGCTTTTGCCATTAAAAGTTACATGCGCTCTCTTGATTGCAATCATGAAAACTTATCCTTAAAGGTATATTTTATTGATGTACTACTCCAGAGCTCTTTACCACTAAACGGTTTCGCTGTGGCATAAGGGGGTGAAGCCCCATTCAAAACCAGTGTCCGTGCTGGGCGCTGACATTTTGAATATTGCACGGAATAATTATTAGTTTGGGTGTTGTATACCACTAATGTCAATTCGATACAAACCAACCGCCAAAATATCAGTGGGTGGATGTGGGTGCTATTGGGTGGTTAATTTTGTCCTAACCCTGGCCACACAACGAATGAAATGACACGTCAGTCGGTCTTGTTTTAAATAAACGCCTCAATGAATACATCTTTTTCACCTAAGCGCGAATTGCATTATGAGAAAAAAAGACGCATCTGAGCACATGATCCAGGTACACTATTATTACACATGGCCACCTCTAACACATAAATCAATTTGTATAACTACCGATTAGTTATATGCAAAGCGGCACCACGGTAGGGGAAGAGCGGGGCAGCATTGCTTTTCTATTGTTGGTACTCTAAAGTTTTCTTTGTTTGTCGGAAAAACATGCGAGACGATGGATTTTCTAAAGATTACGTAACGTTTTGCCTCTCTATCTATATAGAATCTCTTTGGCTGTGGCAGCCAGTTAATTGGAAACCTCCTTAGCAATTTTGTGCATAGGTTTGTGTGTCGGTCAACGAACTTGGCCCCTTGTTTTCAATATAGAGACATTGCCAAATCATAAAAATTGGAACTGTGAGCCCAAACGAAAAAGAGCTAGATGCTGACAAGTTCAGAAAATACTTTAATACGGCTTATCGTCAATTCTACACAGAAAAAAATATCTCAAAGGGGTAAGGTTATGGCGTGGCCGGCAAAGCGCCTCGTGGCTTCATTTTACGTAAAATTGTATTTTATGAAAACGAAAAATCGCACTCTGACGAAAATTTCATCAAATGGATTTCTTGACTCAGAAACAAGTATTAACCCTAACATTGCTAAAATTGTGGTGATGTAATTCCAGTAAATGACACATATATCATTGTCAGACCCTCTTCAGACCCCCCCAAAAATTGGATTTTTGGGCGGCACCTTCTTTTTTTTTGGCCGATTTTGCAAAATTGGTGTCAAAATGCTAGGGGGGATCAAGCTGCATCAAATAAGAGTTAGGACAAAAGATTGCTTAAAATCATTGTATAGCCCACCCCTAATAAATTATGTATAATATGACAAGGACCGAATGGAATACACGAAAGAGTGCAAGATGGGGCCGCCCAGCAAAAAAATGTGAATATCCGGTCCGTTTTCCTTTCTCTTCACAGCTATTTGGATGTCCAATGCACCCTCTTGGGATGCCCAATAGAATCCTGGAGTTCAAAAAAGAGGTTGAAGTTTGTACCTAAATTTTACGCTGTTTGTTGTTATTACTTTGTTGTTTCACCTTTATTTGCTTTATAAGTTCTTTATATTGCGCTTATCTCGATAGCAGGGCTGATACAATATTGTTAGTATTTGTGTAAGTATGATGTATGTTGTATGTACTTACCTAGAGAAAACATTGTGGAGGATTTCTGGTCTAAAGAGACCTGTGGGAGTATTTTCATTGTGGGTGTATTTTTTCTTCATTGTGGGAGTATTTTCACTAGAGTTACTAGTACGAATTGTCCTAACGGAATAAACTGTAAGTCTAGGATTGAGGTTTATCCGTAAAAGAGTAGAAAAGAGGATTTTTCAGTTTATAACTATATAGGCCCGCGCGCAATCCCTTGGCTAAAAGTTAGAAAACTGTAAAAAAAAATACAAAAATGAAAAAAAAATTGAAAAAATCGTTTAAAGATTTCAAAAAAGTGTCTTTTTTAAGAGAAAATCTCAAACTATATAGTTTTGAAATCTTCCCTATATAATTTTGAAAAAGTGTATTTTTTTCTGAAAAATGGCTAAAAAAGTGTCTTTTTTAAGGATGTTTTAGTGAAACTCCCACAATGTAGATCTTGTAAGCATGTATGTATGTATGTTATGTATGTATTGTTTGTGTGTATGTTTGTATGTATTATGTATGTTGTGTGTATGTGTGTGTATTTATGCATGACTTTATGTATGTTTGTATGTAGGTATGAATGTATGTATGTAGTTGCTGTTAATGCGGCGTTAACATTTTTCTTCCCATTTGGCAGTTTAATTGGTGTGTTTGTTTCCTTATAATCTACCTTGGCCATTTAATTAGCATTAGCCCACAAAACAATTATTGTATTGGAGTAACAAGAATTTTCAAATAGGGTAGGGCGGTGTTTTTTTTTAAAATAATGCAATACTACCTCAATCATCACACATAGTTATGTCATGTTATTAATAGTTGATACTTTTTTGACTCTTATTATTGAAAATCTTAAATAGAAGTTGCCAAAGTTACAACCAGAACACAAAAAAATGAGAAATCGGTTACAACTCAGATGTAAAAAACAACTTGAAAAACACTAAAAAATTTGGGTAGGTATACTTTTGGTACAGGGCTTTATTTTCAAAATAGGGCGGGTGGGTTCCTCAATACAACAATTTTTTTGTCTTAGTGTTGCGGAAAAATAGTTAGTAACCCAGAATAATAACGCCCCATCTGTTTACAGCTCAACAGGATTGTAAGATGGTATTAAAGTTGACCTAAAATACACTACAACGTTATCCTGGCTTATAACTTGAACTTTGAGTTTTTTATTGAAATGATAAGGCTTTGATGTATCCCTTGAATGAGTCATAAGTGACTATTGGCATTTGATTGTACTGTGCTAGCATGGAATGGTGGCCTCGTAGTAACTAGGTATATAGCCAAGCTATAGCTTTCATTTTAATTGAAGGCGCCCCTATTTTCAGTTTTGGATGTTACTTAAATGCAAAATTCTGAATAGAACATTTTTCTTCTCGTATTATTCGTTAGGGACTACCTCGTTTGAAAAAAATGCAAAAAACCTCCAAAACACAACAACAACAACAAAAAACCCAAATATTTCATTAAATATTGCATAGCCATAACTCTATCATACAAGCTCCGTAAAAACATGAATTATGACCATTTTAGCAATTTTTTTTAATGGATCGATTTTAAAAACGGTCTCTGGTAATTGCAGAATATAAACTATAATTATATTGCATACATTTGTTAATCACATTGAGTTTATGATGATCCGTTTTCTCACTCACACTTCAACAATAGGGTTAGTAAAAATTATATAGCTACCCAGCTACAATTCACACATCTGGTAACTCTGCATTTTCTGCACTCTGCATTCTTCATTTTTTACAGAACCGGAATTTCAACGAACCTCTATAGAGCGAATTCCTTCAATTTTCGAATCTGGGATTTTCCCCTGGTGTTCCGGCCCACTTAATCCGTCATGGGTTAAGGTGTGTGACTTGATAGTTTGTTAAGCATTCATATAGTATTGCGATATGCTACTCTGTAATTCTAGTTCTACACGCCACACAGTGTACATCTCCAACAAGACATTATTTATAAGCGTCAGCTCCAATATCACATTTGCAGGGACTTTTTTTTTTTTTATTTAGAAACAGCTTCCTGACCGCATGGTAAACTTAGTATTAACCATATATGCCCCCCCCCCTAACCCCTAACTCAAAACCAAACCTAAACAAGGAATGGTTAAATATATTTTGTTGATTAACGGACACTAGCAATTAGGAGACAAATAAGAATTTAAAAGTCTTTTAATTGACCAAAAAAAAAAAAAAAAATGACCGAATGGCTTTACCAAATTAAAGCTAAATAAGTGGGTATATATTTGTTTTACCCACGTTAGTGTGTTGTGTGTGTGTGGGGGGGGGGGGGGTTATTCAAGGGGGGCTTTTAAAAAGACACACCATCGCTAGACGAGGATGTTAGTACTTAATATGTTAGTGTAGATACTTTTGGAAATCAAGGGAAACCACCTCTCTGGTAGTGGAGATGGTTTTTTTTTATATAACCATAATTATCTCCGGCATCAAACATGCTCATAGCATCAACCTTTAATTTTGAAATGCACACCCAAAGACCCGCCATTTTTTGCATGTTGCAGTCCCTGTTCACCAAATCACCTCCAGGTTTGGAAAAACCAGCCTTATATCCATCCATTTTCATAGTGAGTGCCCCCAGGGCATTTTCATTTCACACTGTACAATTTCCCCAATTTCCAAGACTAATATAAGCCTGTCCAGTCCTACAAAAAGATGTTGTGAAAGCGTTAGTATTTCCTTTTGTTTAATTATATAGTCCTGAGCTGGGTTATTTCTTGGTAAAAGAGTATAATATATTCCTTGTTTGGGAGTGGTTCAGCAAGGTGGAACATTGTGGTATGTTTTTCAATCCAAAACACCCATTACACTGAGATTACAAACTTCACTTTACAGGAAACAGGTTTTTAAATCAACGCTTGTGTTATCTGGGCATTTACACAATATGGTCTTTCAGACATGGGTCAGATCATCATTACGTGTCAATGAACTGAGAAGTTATCCACTGTGATGGGTAAGCTGCATCCAATCAAAAACTGTTTTTTTCTAGCTGCTTAGGAAATGGTAAATGAATTTCCTAGTAAGCATATAATATCAGCCGTGGGTACCTATAAACCGACCGTGTCCGTAATATTCTAATAATTCTTAAAATAAAAGAGGACCAAGGAACCCACCAGAGGACTTTGTACTCTTTTTACGCTGCTACATTTGTACTTTTGTACGCTAGCGACAAACAGGACACCAACTCTGTGCATGACTGTGATATTCGTCCAATCATGTTTGCTTGCTGCAATATGCTAGGGTAACTTACAATTTTGTGTTGCGTTTTTATCCACTCCGACTTTATACATCTTCGATGGAAAAAAACATTTCCCGTAGTAATATTCAACGAAACGCTGCACATGTCAAGACTACCATAACATTATTATTAAAAGTGTCCAGTTCTCAAAATTATGAGGATGGTGGAGTTAAAATGCCGGATGTGGAAACTCATATCATGCTTTGAAGATAATTTGGATTCTGAGGCTTGTTGTTCGAAGCGATCATAAATGGGTCAGGTTATTTTATATATGTGCATGGGCTTAACAGGGGAAGATATCAATTCTTTTGGTCAATCACGTTTTAAGGAGCTAAAAAATATATCAAAAATAAGTTCTGGTATGGCACGCTGTTTTGCTGGTCTTCTTTTCTCAACATTGTGATGACAGACCTTGGATTTTAACCGTCATAGCAAGGCAGTAAGCCATTGTAGAACGACAAAATAAAGATCGGTGGGAAATCGGTCAACTATACTCATTGGAGAAGAAGGGAAATGGGTATTTTATGTCATATATGATTTGTTTTGATATATAATGTTCAAGACAATTTTTAGAAAGAAGCGGTCTAATACGCCATTCATCAATTTTGTTTTCAGTAGAGAACTTTGTCCAAATAACCTCCCCTTTTCTTCCAAGTAATAGGGAAATTCTCTTTAAACAAAGTAAGGGTTGCAAATTGTTTTATGAACATTTTTGTTGCAATTAAAAAAGGGAATGAAAAAGTTAACAAATGGGAAGTAGAATTTGCTATAGAAAATACTGAATGGAAAGAACTTTGTGTTTTAAAACACCAATTGGGATGACTTTTAGTTTCTGCTGCCACCCCTACCCGAGCCCCCGCAAGGCCGGAAGGCACGGTGGGGTATCCCCCTATCATCACCCTTTCACTGTCGCCCTTCCGTCGCAACCTCCTCGACCTTGAATTCAAGTTAATTGGGGGTAAGGTTACTGTGCTGTCCACTCATCCGCCCTTTGATCCCACCGCTGAGTCGGCCTCCTGCCCCGCCTACTTTCACAGGTGCGGAGTAGCGACGCCTTTACGTGCGGTTTATTCCGTTAACGTTGCCGAATTCGTAGCCTGTGCAGAAATACTAATTCTTTCCTTTATAAATTTTCAGTGGAACACAAAGCTGAGGTGGTTTCAGTATAGAATAAACAAAAAATTTTAGCAACAAATACTCGACTGTTGAAATTAGGATGAAAGGACAATGACCTCTGTAAATTCTGCAAGGTAAACCAAGAAACCATCAATCAATATCGTGTGATTGTCCCCATTCCCATCTCTAGGACTTTTGGTTTTGAATTTAAGTGATTGCAAGGGATTTTAATGTTGAAAATTGGGTATGGGAGCAAAGGTAATCCTTTTTGGTACTGAAACACTATAGTCTATTTTTTACACTAATTTTGGTCATTGCAAAATATCATCTGTATAGAGCAATATCTTTGAAAAGCATCCCAACATAGATATTTTCAAAGAAATTCAACATTACTATAATTTCATGAAATATCATGCAGTTGAATGTAACTGAATCTTCCCAATTCTATAAGCATGGCACAAACGTGGCATTTTCCTTTTTTGATTGACTATTAAGCGGTCGTTTGTAAGAGGTATATTGCTATGCTAAATGAAGCAAAACAACCGCTGTAATAGTTTATAAGGCCAGTTTCTATATGTGGAAGTAGTATGTTTAAGAAAAATGTACTGCAGACGCTGTCAAAAAAAAAATATTATTTAAAGAAAAGTTTCCAACATGTTGATGGAGTTTTTAGAAATTTTAGGGGCGAAACAATGATTTTCACGCCGTCCGAAAGGCGAACATTGTTGATTTGGACATTTTCGAATTTTCGTCACCATGATGCATTAACACATAATTGTAAAGGTCTTCTTTCTGCACTCCGTTGGGTGTATGGGGGGGGGGGGGTTCATGTGGACCCCATGTGAAAACTACTTTAACTCTTGATTTTTTTTTTACCAAAACTCCCGTCCATGATGGATACACATCAGCATGACCACCTACAGGGAAAATGTCGAAAAGTCGGTTGTACCGATTAAAAATGGCGGTTCAAAAATGTTATGTTGCCACAAACATCAGTCAAAAATGAAAAATCACTGTCCCAAAGACTCCCCTCCCCCAAAAAAATTGTGGCTCATATAGAATTGTGAGAGCAAGAAATACATTTACATTGCAAATAACATTTAAAAAGGTACTATCAATGCGATATAAAGGGCAAATCTTAATAGCGTCACCAAATGCTTATTTTGCCTAATTAGCATAAAAACGCCATGCCGGATTTGATTTTTTACAACAAATATGCCGCCAACTGATATTTAGGCAACATTTATTTAAAATCTTGGACAAATAATTTAAGTGGACTCCCTAATATACTTAGCGTTATTTGTTAACTAATGTTTTTTGTGAGTTGAGAATAGATCAAATTAATTAAAATATAGCAATAAATTGGGTGGGTGATTTACAGTCATGTATTTCATGGTGTCTTTTTCGAAACATGGATTGTCCGTATTTTAGCAGGAAATTAATTCCGGATCAATGACAATCGGATCCAGTTGATTAAGAAAATAGGTATGTATATTGTCGTAACAAGACCACATTATATGGTAACCCCTAGGTTAAAAGGTCACATGTATGTGAAAAGTGATTTTTATGGGTACGGGGAGGGGTGCTCCCAGGCCCTTTTCAGAATTGAGCCATTCTTCGGGAAGTCGCACACAAGTGGCCGAACTTTATTTGCCCTCCATGGCAAAACAAACTAATCTAGGCGAAAGTGAAATCATTATTTTTGAATTTAAGTTCGCCAAAACTAACAAAAAATAATGTTTCCACTTTCGCTAGATTGGTGTTTTGTCACGGGGGGGGGGGGGGGGGTCAATAGAGTCGTCGTTTGTGACTTCCCGAAGAATCGAATCGATTTTTGGTGATTGAATGATGAAAACAAGTTGTAACAATCAACATTAAACATCTTAAAACAAAATAAAATCCTAAGTTTTAGTTTTATTCAAAGAAAAAGAAAGAAAAACAAAGACAAACAAAAGACCAACAAACACAAAAAAACAAATAAAAAAAAAAATCAAATGAGAAAATCTTAAAAAATTAAACACTTTCCAGGCAAAGTCACAGACAGGTAGCAATTTTGCTTACTTGTCCGGACAAGAGGATGACAAAATAATTTTTTTAAGACTTTATTTTTTTTTTGTATAGCTTTTCCAATAGTGTTAGCTGGGTTATACTTTATATTAATGTCTTTGATGAAACAACTACATTGTTTCCACTTCAGCAACTGATTGAGTTGCAACAATTAATAAATAATAATACACCACTTATACAACAACGTGGTTAATGCGCCAAGGCCATTATTATTACGATTGCCATCAGGAAATCGTCAGAATCATGTCGCTCTCAGGTGTGCGGACTGGCCAATTAGCACACTGTTATTAACACTTAAAAAGGTTAGTGGGTCCGTGTATATGACGGGGAAACAATTCGTTTCGTGTTGATTCTCTTGTAGTTCCGTCACTGATGAAATAGGTTTGTTGCACGGAATTGTAAAAGTGAGGGAAATTTGGCAAGTGTTGCATTAATCTGTTGTAATCTTTTAAAACACAACTTCAGGTAAAATTTCTCATCAGCAAAATTGCATTTATTGTCTTTCAAGGTAATTAGACCTAAAATATGTTGTCCTTAATAGGTTAAAAAGTCCCTTAAATGGACTACTTCCTTAGATACACGACACATTTAACATTATAAAGAATTTACTTTTTGCCAGAGTCGTGCCTCTGTATTTTTTAATCCAACACTCCTAACGATGCATCTATTTAAATAAATGCCATAATCTGTATGCGATTTTAAGAGTAAAATGCGAATGTTGTTTTGCCGTTAAACATCGTAAAATGTTCGATGGTTAGATTTTTAAGCTTTGTTAAATGAAATATTGTTGAATTTTGTTCGGTATTTGATAATATATGTAATGAAAATGCGCAATATAGATAGCCAATTAGCACCGTACACAAGATTCACAGCAAGATGGACAGTCATTAGCATCATAGGACAATTATGCATTAATGAAAATCTCTTTCTCTGACATGGAGTTTATAACATAATATTACAGATTTACGGGTTTGAATAAAATTTGTGTCTATACGACCATAAAAGAAAAAAAAAGTCCAACCATACGAATTGGTATGGGTTTTATGTGAGTTACTGATGTACTAGTAAATTAAACGGACCTCTCACAAACGGGTATTCAGCTTTTTTACATTCTTTATTGTTGATGTTCTTGTTTTAACAGTAGAGGTGTCCTAAAACACGTCGAAAAAAAAAACCCACCCACACAAAATACATAATAGGAAGCTTGAAGTTATTTTTTGGTCTTAGTTATCTGAATATTGAATTTTGATGACTTTTTTGTTTAAAAAGTGGACACTAATTTTTAACAAAAATTATTGTATAACAGTTTGGAACGGGTTTGGAAACCCCCCACGCCGCGTTATAGACCACGCCAGGCGTTTTCCAAAGTGCAATGTGTACATGCGTGTATTTCCCAAAAGAATGAAAAAAAAAACACACAAGAACAAAACAAAAAAAAAAAAAACCCAAAACAAACAAACAAAAAAACCAGCCCACAACACACACCCACACAAAAAAGTCAAACGAAAGTTCCTGCTGCTGGCCTTTCATTTTACTCATCACAGAATATTAATATTTTGAACACTATTTGTTGGTTTAAAATAAACGACATTGTTAAACACTTATTTTTGTAACAGTTTTGGAACACCACGTGTTCTAGAACACGTAAGGACGCTTACAGATTGCAGTGTGTATTTGTGTGTGTGGTGTGCGTGTTGGTTGTGTGTGGTGTTTAATCTGTGTATGGTTTAATGCATGGTATTACCCAAAAAGGTAATCTCTGACTGGGTATTTACCCAGTGCACGATGTCACGAACTTTGTGAGAAAATAAAGCGACTATGCCAAATGTTACGATAATACGGACTGTGATGATATAACCCAAGGACAAAAAAAATGGAATACGCGGCAGGTGGAGATCTAAATATTAATTACCCTACAGTACACTCACTGATTTTATATTAAGTTCAGGCCTATACCATGATATTACAAACAAGTACCTGGTTTCGCCTGCTAGAAAAGGGTCGAAGAATGGGAATTTGGCAGTATGTCTTGCTTCTATAATGAAGTAGTACGTCCGGACTGTTTAAATGTCTTTTCGCTTTCCGTAAGAGAGAAGAGCGTAAGTAGCGTAAAGTCATGCACCAACAACATGATCACTCTCTTGTGAAGTTGATGAACAACTAAAAATAATCATATACATGCAATGGCTTTCATTCAAACAATTGTAAAGGCCAACCACGGTAGTACACAGCCGGCGGGAATTCCCTAGCCGGAGTATTTTTGGTTGTGAGTAACACGGGAAAATGTTCCTATTGCATTATATCCAGCACGGTTCATGCAGACGAATACAAACCAGGAATTCCCCTTTCGTATAATACAATCAACACCTAATTTCATTTCGTAACGTTGATAACTTATAAAGAATGCCAAACTACTCAGCTTACATGTCGCGCCTTGACCGAGGTCATTCAAAAATAATGTTGTATTGCTTCGATTTCCTGGAAAAAAACGGTTATTTGAATTAAAATTAAAAAGTGTATGAGTTTTGACGTCCATATCCCTACTTTTGCAC
Source organism: Ophioderma brevispina (assembly GCA_023653785.1). Classification (NCBI taxonomy): domain Eukaryota; kingdom Metazoa; phylum Echinodermata; class Ophiuroidea; order Amphilepidida; family Ophiodermatidae; genus Ophioderma; species Ophioderma brevispina. Next base: position 55,732 of record JAMKCH010010957.1, read on the forward strand.
TTTGATTGTTAGTAATCATTTATGACACTGCGGTTCTGTCACTGTGACGAAGAAACTGCCCTGTTTTGTTTTAAGAAATTTCAAGAGTATGCAGGTTAGGAAAAATGTCTCAGCTTCTTTTGGCAAAAAGCTATGTTCTATGTTTTTAAAAATCAAGCTAGACCTATGCCACTATTTTTTTTAATTTGCCACCGCGGTGTTATGTTTTTTTCTTTACCAAGTCCACATGTCTCCTCTTTTGTTTTCAATGGCTTTAAAAAAACTTCACACAATGAAAAAAAAAACACACACACACTATAGCTTCCACGCTGTCTTTTTAAGTTGTTCGTTGTTAGGCTCTAGGTTCCCAAATTTGATAACAACTTCGTGTACGAAAAAAATAATGATATCGCCTAAATTAAAAAAAAAAATCCTTCAAAATGTATAAAAAAAGTAAAAATCGCCGACGCCGCCGCATAGAGCTAGAGCTAAATATAATTTAAAAGCTATGCGTGGAAAAACTTTTTTTTTGTCTTATTGATGATCAGTGACATGACCCATCGTGATTTTTGGAGATACACATAGTGGGGGACTGTAGTGCACAGATCTCATTGTGAGTGTGCAAATCTGGATAAAACTGTGAATTTTGGTACACAAGTACTTATGCATTGATAAGCAAAAACATTGATGGATGCGCTGCCACATCCCCTTTCATGGCCCCCTCAGCTTGGAGTTCAAGGTTACAGGGGTAAAAAATTTTAAATGTTCCGATTGTGTTGAAATAGCACACCATGATGTTTGGGAATGGTTACAAGGATGCCAAAAAGCTATTTGGCAGTCGTGTCTAATAAAAAACTGTCTTTCATTTTTCCAGATGGAGTGTCAATATAAAGACACCAAAAAATGGATGATCTACTTTCAAAAAAGATGTCACTCCAAAAACCGGAGCTACAAAAATAGCATATTTGTCAACTTCCCGTTATCTGGTTAACTCTCCCTCTCTCATTAGAATCTCACTCATCACTTGCAGTATTAGTTCATTTAAACTCTTCTAAGGGACATTTTAAGAAAACTCAGTTTTTTTATCAATAACTCACATAAAACAATAATTACCTCACTTGCATGCATCTGTACATTTTACTTTTACACAGGCATTGTGCCACATACACATAACAAAGATAGCTCCTACAACCATACATGTAACACATACACACACACAAACACACCATACACACACACAAACATACTCACATACACACACACATTCATGTACATTTTTAGCATATTTTACTTTTGTACGATATCAAAACATTTGGTCTTTAATTTTTGTTTTGCTAGTCTTAGTTTATTTTTGGAACTTTGTGCAATATTTTGGATGTGTGCAATTATTTGATGTATGAATTTCTATGTTGTCTTGGGATCTTCTGAGGAGGGAGTGCTGCACCTTTGGTGACAGTGCTTTTGTGCTTCTCAGCCTCCCTGGCAGCTCATAAGGTTTCATTTTTATTTCTATATATTTTTTTCAGTATGATCTTTGTATTGTTATTGCTGTGCTGCCAAATGATAACTAAAAAATAACACAATAAGAAGGGTAGTTATAAGACTTATTGCTTTATAGTTTTGGAATTATGGTAAAAACTGGAAAAACTGATGAAAAAGCTCAATTTTGGTTTTACAGGGGTCAAAAATTAAAAGTTACTCCAATTGTGTAAAATGTGGTTCACAGTTGTTGGTCCAGCTCTAGAATGAAATATAGGAATTACAGCTATTGGCAGCTATTGGGTTCTATTGACCGATGGACCTATTTTGTTGGATAAACGTGAAAAATAAGCATAACCGATAAGGCAAAGTATTCCTTACTTCATTCCTTTAAGCTATAGGAAACAATTGACCACATATTCCGTGAATCCAAAAAGCAACGTTTAACTTTTTGAACCTTCATGTGTACATACCAAAATGACTTTTTCACTAATTTTTACCCCATAACTCCGAAACAATAAGCCCTAGATGAGTGAAATATACCTTTTTTGAACCTTGTAAACCAGACAAACACAAGGTGTACTTTGCAAACAACAATCGATTCGGAACATTTTACAATTTTGACCCCTGTCTAACCTTGAAACCCAAAGCTGGAGCCATTAAGGGGGGTTGGCAAGGTGCTTCCATCTATTTTATGGATGATTATGGATAAAGTCCCCGGCTAGCAAATTTCACGTGAATGTGTAGGGCAATTTTTAACGTTTTCAAAACGTTTTATAAGAACGTATTTAAAAACGATTTGAGAAACGTTATCAAAACGTGCTAAATACGTAAGAACGATTTAAAAACGTCCTTCTAAAACGTTATAAGAACGTGCAAAACATTTGTCATTGCCTACATTAACAACGTAATAATTAGGAAAAAAAGGTATCGGTACTGTATCTGATCTGTATATTGCAAGGAAATCTACATCAAGCCATATTACACAAGTGGGTTGACAGACACAAATTATCACACTTACCTGTACTGGAGAATTGAACCAGGGACACCTTCGCGTGGAGACCAAATACGTAACCACTACACCAGTTAGACGACTCAAATTTACGGGGAAATTTATATTATATGGCTCGAAGTGTATCAAGAAGGAGTTGTATCTTTTTCAAAAGTGAGTGACGTATTAAGTGACCTTTTCATAAATACCACTGAAATTTAGACACCATTTGTGCTGAAGAATTAAACGCACGTTGATAAATAATGCCAAATAAAGGCAAACTTAATAATAAACAAAGTAATATATAATTAAAAATCAAAAATAATAAATACTCTCCTCTGCGCCCGCCTACACACGCAAGTCTTAATGCGCGATCTTCACCAACATGACAAAAAAGCGCCTGTGATGGGTGGAGTGCGTTGGCAAATGCGTATACGCGGAGGACTCGACGCAAATGAGGAAGAAGCCCGCGAAACAGAAATTAAGGGCAGCGGAAGAATAAGCCAGTGCGCATGCTCCCGTAGTTTAGAATTTGATTTATTCCGTACATAGAATAAATCGGGGTAATTCTTCCTTGCCTTTAACAGATTCAAAATAAATAAACTCTGGAACTTCTACCGCTGCAAAACCCATTTATTATTGACATGTTTGTAATTATACCGAACGTTGGACACGTGTCGCCTGTTGCATATTAAGTCGTCAGAACGTCTACACAACGTTCCAAAAGACCACATCATCCAGGTAAAACATACTCACGTTTCAAAACGTTAACAAAGACGTTTTAGCACGTAATTATTACGTGGGACGGTTGTTTGAACTCAAAAACGTGTCAAAACTGTTCTCACGTTTTGACTGGTTTGACCTCTTTGTAACGTTTGCAAACGTCGAGAAAAAAAACGTTATTGTCTGGGAGTGGTCTACTTGTGTGCAAATTCACAATTTATCCGGAAGCGCACCCCCCGCTCTTTCACTACAGTCCCTGCTAACATGGGTTACACGCTATGGGATGACGAGACAGTGTATTGCTATCTTCGAGTATCGAGTTCCAAATCTTGCATGAGTTTCAAGTATTATTCGAGTATCGAGTATCGAGTTTCCCAAACTCTCGAGTATCGGTTTCAAATTTCGAGTTTGCTAATATTCGAGTATCGAATGTTGAGTATCCAGTTTCAAATCTCAAGTATCGAGTTTCAAATTTCGAGTTTCGAGTTTGCTAATCTTCGAGTATCGAGTTCGAGTGTCGAGTTCGAGTTTCCAATCTCGAGTTCGAGTTTCAAATGCCGAGTGTTCCAGTTGCAAATTCGAGTTGAAGTTTCAAATCTGAGTATCGGTTTCAAATTTCGAGTTCGTGAAAATTATAATGAAAGAATGTACCATTTCAATTTTACGTTTTAAATACCTTCCAACTTCAGGAGTTTTAAGAACAATCGAATCTAAAAAAACAGGTCAAGTCAAGCCTTTTAGGGATGCCAACTTGAAAAAAAGAACAATTGACAATTCTATTTTCATGAATAAAAACCAAAATCAAAAACCAAAAAGTGGATACAATCAGCAAAAAATTTGGTCTGACAAACACTATCAGCAAAACTGAGGTTCAAGTAATCAGCATGGAAAAGATCAAGTTATAATTAAGATAGATGGTAAAGCATTCGAAGCAAGTAGAAAATTCATTACCGGGGAGGGTCATATCTGAATCACCCAAGTGAAGGAGCGACATAAACGCCGAGTGGTTTAGCTAGGGGCGCAATGAGAAACTAAAAACGCAATTTGGAAGTCCAAAGTCATCAAAAAGATAACAAAGATCGAATTATACAGAGTACTGATACTATCCATAGTCACAAATGGTGCAGAGACATGGACACTGAAAAAACTGATGAACAAAGACTTAGAGTGTTTGAAATGGGCGCTGAGAAAGATTTGGGGGTGACACGAAAGGACAGGATAAGGAACACAAAAATCAGAGATATACCTTCAATATCATCAAGACTTAACAGCTTCAATCTGACTAAAAAGATTAATTTTTTGGTCAGTGAAAAGAATGAGCAGCGAAAGATACCCAAAAATGCTACTGGAAGGAACCATCAAAGGAACCAGATCAGCGGGAAGACCTAAAAGAATTGTGAGTGAAGACATCAAACTGAGCTGTAAAGACCTGAATATCCCCTCAGTAACAGCAGCAGGACACCGCACAGGGACAGGAAGTATGGACGACAAATAATCGTGGGAAGCCATTACGGGACCCACCTCGGCCACCTCGGGAGGAGGTCCCCCTTAAGTCAAGTCAAACCAAAATCGATATGTGCCTCAGAAATACGTATTTCGGATTCCTGAACTCGATATGTGTCTCGAATGCCACATTTTGAGTTTATGGAAAGTCAATAAGTGCTTCAGATAACATTCGAGTTTCGTGAATTGATAAAAGATTTGCAGCATACCACATTTGGTTTCGCGAAACTCGATAAGTACTTTAGAATACACATTCGAGTGCGTGAAACTTGATAAGTGCTTTCAGAATGCACATTTCGAGTGACATTTTGGTGTGACGCCTTTGGTAAATAACTTCACATGGTAGGCGTTTTAAAGAACAGAAATTTCTTCCACTACAATTTTTGCATTGGTGTCACATGAATTTTCTAGTGACAAAAAGTACCGAAATGAACAGAACTCATCCAATATTCAAGTTTTTAAAATAGCAAATTGGGATGAGAGTACTTTTGTCACTTACTGACTGGTGACATCCAGTGAAATTGGTATTGGAAGAAAGCATTGTGGGAAGAACACGTACGTTTCGGGGGAGGTCGTATGAATTCTCACCGCTATCTCCCCACCCTCCAGGCCTCTTTCTCCCACCATAATTCGACCCCTTCCTGGCACAACCAGTCAATTCACGGTTCTCCATTGCATCTGGCCGAAGTGCATAGGATATGCAAAAAGTAAAGTGATCGCTTTCAGCATATAAAGGGTTAACTTAATTTTTAGTATTGTTTAATACATGAATCTGTAAATATTTAAACATGAAAAAATATTCATAATCTTTAAATAATATTTTGACTGACCCTCCCGTTGGTAGGGGAGGGGGTCCTAGGGACCCGCACTAATCATCTAACGGGGCGACATTTTTTCATAAAAAGATGCGTTCCAAAAACTTATAGTCAAGCAAAATGAGTCGGAAAAAGTATATCATTAGTCGTAAAAGACCCTTCCCCCTTGTCCACTTAAGTATTAACTTTATTTTTAATAGGTTTTATAGAACAACCGACCAACCGACCCTATAGTATAATGTAAGCAAAGAACTTCATCATAATTAGGTAAAAGTATAGGATAATAATTTAATAATATTATTTGAGTTACTAATTAAACGATGAGGCAAATAGTAACTCGGGAAAGTAAAATGGGCTACACAGCCAACCACACAATAAATAAACATAACAATGTATTTTTCCTGTGCAAACAAAGATATACAGCATACACAAATATAGCCTAAATACATGGGCAGATGAATAAGCAAGCAAATAAACATCAGTTAATAAGAAAATGTGCTAAATAATAATGAATTGATATAAAGAATCGGCATTACGGATATCAACAGGAATACGTTCCCATCTAGGGAAGGAAAAATACGAATAAGAAAAAGAATTATGCCGTTACACGCCAGTGCAGAAATCTAATTCCATTCACAACACTTCTAGAAACAAATCCATGGAAAAGAGGTTGGAACCATACCTTGAGAAGAGGAAGCAAAATTGCAGCCTTTGAAACTTAAACAAGTCATCAACTTTAATAAGGCCAAATTCAGGACAACTATCAAGATATGTAAAACACGTTGACCATGATCAGACCAAGACCTTTTTCTGTACATTTAGACACGAGTTTTTTCCTTTGAAATTACAAGCCTGTGGACTAAAGGAAATTATTAAATGGAGCCCAAAAAACAGCACAGTAGGCCAGATGAGGAAGGACAGGTTGTATAAGTGCAATAAAGCAGAGACGTGCATATTCTTAGTACATCTGAGGATAAAACCACAAGACGCGAGATTTTATCATGTGGAATCAACATGTGAAGAAACATGCAAGATTGGAAAGAAAACGTAATGCCAAGTAATTAAAAAGAATCGCGGCCTGTAGCGTTTCTCCACCCAAAGAGTAATCCAATTTGGCACACATCTTAGATCTAGAGACATGCATAACAGCCATTAGAGCATTAAGTGGAAGCTTATTCTTGACTGTCCAAGAATACAGTTATCAAGATCATGTGAAGATCTGGACCGATCATTGAGATTCAAATAGGTCTCACCAATGTATGATAGTCACATAACATAACATACCATAACTGAACATACCATAACTGAATATAACTAACGAACATGACATAAACATAACTGAACATAACATAACATAACTGAACACATAACATAAAATAACTAAACATAGCATAACATAACTGGACATAACATAACAGAACATAACTGAACATAACTAAACATAACGAACCTAAATACATAAAATACTGAACATAACATAACAACTGACATAACATAACTGAGCATAACATAACTGAACATAACTAAACATAACTAATATAACTGAGCATAAACATAACGTAGCGTAGAACGTAACCGAAAACAAAAATATAACAAACTGAGCGGATCCGCAACATAAATAAACATAACTGAAAACTGACATAACATAATATAACCAAAAGTACCACCGTAACGTAACAAAAAACTAAAGGAACGAACATAGAGACACATAACTGAAACCTAACATAACATATAACATAATGAACATAACAGCACATAACATAGATCATAATGAACATAACATAGTAACATAACTGAACAGACTATAACATAAACATAACGAACATACTATAATAGTATAACATACGGAACATACTATAACTTATAACATAAATGAACATACTATAAAAATATAACATAACTGAACATACTATAACATATAACCTAACTGAGCATAATATAACATATAACATAAGACATAAACATATGACTAACGGCAAGATAAAACAACAAACTAAAAACATATAAAGGTGACAAAACATAAACCAAAAAACAGAGAACATCATATTTGACATAACATTTCAAAAGAATTTGATAATAGAACTAAAATGTATAGGATAAGGGCATCTAAATGCTAAATTTTGATTAGAGGGAGAGAGAGAGAGTCGAGGTTTGCTGCCCAGCATGGTAGATCATATATGCCGTGTGGCCAAGGGAATAAGGTATGGCAAAAAGTGCTATGAAGATTATACATGTTTAGCCTGTATATGAACGACGTTGCGACAAAATGTCTTCGTCAGGTTCTTAAACTTACTTGGTTTGGTTTGGTTTTTAGATGAATGGCGCTTTCAACAAAAAAAGTTATGTGGCCAAAAACGAAGCCGTTGGGTAATAACCAAGGTAAATAAAAAAAAAGTAATTATAAAAGAAAACCAAATAAAAGAAAAAGCATGTGGAAGTTAGTACAATTGGACTAGGTAGTTTATTCAACAATGCTTAATAAAAAAAAAACACTGCAAAAAAAACACGCAACCTAAATATCAATTCACATTGCTTAACATATCTCATAAAAGCAGCATAGGAGGATCTTTCCACCCATAATTCGTAAAGATAAACAATCAAGACCCAATTCCTGGGTATCCTACAATAGATGTCTCCTTTGCCACGTCATACTTTTTACATTCAACATAAAAAAGTGTTTAACAGTATCCTGAATAGCATGCCACATCTCCCATCTGGATGCTTCCCAACCAAAAATAAATAAGTATTAAAAAAAAAAAACATTACCCAATCTAAGCTGGGAATACTAAACTTCCCAATCCGAAACCTTCCAATCCGGCATATCAAACGCACACTTCTGGGCTATAGTTTTAAATAACAATTAAGCAGAATTATAATTTGACCAGTCTTCTTGCCCTGATCTTTCATTTGCAATTTAAACATACTTTTATATTCAGAAACATTTAACATAACCGAGATATCAACTCCTTCTTAATCAACGCTTTGCAACCAAATCAGCCCAATCATTACCAGCATCCCCTGAATGACCTGGAATCCATACAATCTCTACTTGAAGGACCTGCGAATTAAGAGGACATATATAATCGATGGATATCACAAATGATTTTATTATTCCTGATCAAAGCTAGAAATAGATGTAATGGCACTCATACAGTCACTGAAAATGACAACATCCATAGGTTTAAAATCAGCAACCACTTAGAGCCATAAAGTATAGCGATAAGTTCTGCAGAGAGATGGAAATACCAGACGTCAGCCTGAAACCTTAAAACATTAAAAACTGGAATAATAAACTAAAACCAACCCTATGACTCACAGGGACCAAAGAACCATCCAGTATAAAATGCAGGGCAGAGCCCCAATAACCCATTTAATTTCTTAACAACAATTTCCTCCTAGTTTGATCATCAGTATTTGCAATGCATGAATGAAAACAAATTTCTAAAAAGAAGAAGTTTTTTATGTTGCTGAATAGTCCCAATATGGACAAGGAGAATACCCAGGCCCCATAACTTTTCTCAAAAGCACCAACCCTAACCTCAAAAGGTCTATGAAAATTTCCCCAAAAATGGGATTCATCCCAAAATAATCGGCCTTCTGCCAATTATCATCAAACATACGTTGGTTAGGATCGAAAAGAATTTGCAGCAACTGCCACACCATAGCTTTTAACCAAAAAAATTAAGTTTAGCTGAGAGGAGGATACCCACATTCAGCCTGAAGGGAGCGAAGTGAAGTCCCTTTAAGAGCCCCAGTGGCAGATCTTCAAAGCCTTATATTGAATAGTATTAAGAGAATTCTGTTCAATGTATCAGTAGCAGAGTCATATGCTTCACAGCCGTAATCAAACCCCACCGGCCTAATCATCGCCTTATACAACCTTAAAAGCCATATAGGCCATCAGCAACCCAACTACTACCAGATCTACACCTTAGCAAATTAATTCTAACTTTACACCTATCCTGTATATAATTCAAATCCTCTTCGGCCCTTTCTACCGTCACCCTTCTGGCAGCCTCCTCATTCGCCGTTTCGTCTTTTTTTTTTGTATCCTTCGATACCTCAACTCGGTTATTTCATTTGCTTTCTCTTTGGTTTTGCTCTGCTCTTCGTTTTGTCCTCCCTTCCTATACCATCCCCCTTCCCTCGCCCTTCTCACCCCACATCGCTCCCCTTCTATCCCCGACTAACTCTCCTTCTTCCTACGCCTCCGTCGTTCTATTTTTTTCAATTCCTCTTCTATTGAATCCTCCCTATTCCATACTCCCTCCCACTCCTCACTACCTCTGGCTCTTTTATTCCCGACCTTCCCTTCCTCTATTCTCCTCCCCCCCTTTTCCCTGATCTTTCCCTCGGAGCTGATTTCCAGTTTTTCGATACCGTCCTCTTCTTATATTCTGTTGGTGAACACTTGTCTATTTCCTTTCAGGTCTAGACACTTCCCACAAGTCTTGCACCTCCTCACACTTCTTCGTCCGCCCATCCTCTTCTCCTGTCTACATTCCCCTATTACCTCTCCCTTTCTTGTTTCTCATGGTCCCTTCGCTGTCTGTTAGATCTTCTTGTCGTATATTTTCCTCTTACCCACCCCACCTCTCCGGCCTTTGTCCAATCTCCTTCTCGTCCCCTTTTTTCCTCTGCATGCTTTACTCTCCTGGTTTTTACTATATATCTTTCTCCCTTGATCTCTTCAGCTTTTCCAAGTTAACTTCTGATCAAAAAAACAACCCAGAAATTTAGTATTATTCATAAACTAACTTCGTTTCCCAAGAGAAACCTTAATAGCAGGCTTTTGCCTTTTTCTGAGTAAACGAACACCAAACATGTTTAATGGTCGTAAAACTACTACAAGAGCTATAAAACTACATTACAAAAGCAAGATATAAAGTCTAAGGTGTCACCAAGCATAAGCAAATCATGCAAGTAAACATGAGGGTAACACGAAATGACAAGAGAAAACAAGGCGAGTCTATGACAAGCGGTGAGTTCACAAATGAGGTTACAGAAGAGCCATGTTGCACTTGAATATGTCGAACTTCACGTTGATGCCAGCAGGCTTGATGGTGTTAAGAGTACGGATGATAAGTTGTTCGGCGATGTGACGTTGGCAGTCAGAGTTGCCACTCGTACTGAGAACGCCTGTGATGGTAACATCATTAACAATGGTCCGGTTGGTTTAAATGGACGTGGCAACAGGTTGTATTTTTCTTTTGATGTTTTTTCGATGGAGCGGGATGTCAGAAAAACGGACGGCAATAGGGGTTTTGGTTTCGCCAATGTAAAGTTGACCACATCGACAGCAAACAATGGAGGAAAGTTCAGGAGGGGTGCAATGGTATACGGTCATTGTCCTTGGAAGTCTTCTTCCCCAGGGAGGAAAATTGACAGTGCGCTTCTCTATCAAACAGTTGATCCTTTCAGACAGCAGATGAAGGGATATGTCGGATAGCCACGACGGTGGAAGAAGAGATCACGAGTAGGATTGTTGGTTGAGGTCCAAGTCTTTGTCACAGATTCTGCGAAGACGATGGAGCTGGACATAAGGGATGGGAATTCTTACAATAGATGGATGGCTAGAAGAATATCGGAGATAATTATGAGAATCGGTGGGCTTGAAAAGACGGTGGTGAGAGCCTGTCGGAATCAATGGAAATGGTAACGTCTAAGAAAATTAACAGGTGTGTCGGATGGTCCAAAGTGAAAAGCAAGGGATGGTTGAAAAGTACAAACGTACTGGATGAATTGTTCCATTCAGGGAGCGGGTACCTTCCCTGTCCCCATGATGTCATCAAGTAGCGTCGTGAGCGAAGGATTTGGGCCAGTGTAGGACGAAAAAGAAGTTCCCGAGGTCAACGCGAATACAAGAGTAGCCAGGGCCGATTTTTGAGCCCATGGCTACGCCCTTGACCTGCAAGTAAGGCTTTCCGTGGAATGTGAAATGGTTCAGGTTGAGGACCTGTTTGTTAAAAACGCAAGATTGGTTGTGGTAGAAGGCGACTGGTTATTCCGGAGAACAAGAAATGCTTGGATCCAGAAGAACCTACCTATTTGGTATCGAGGTATATAAGGAACAGATATCGTGGTAAACAAGAGTCTATTGGAACCATGAACGAAAGTCTGAAATATGCGAAGAGCGTGGGATGTGTCTTTAACGAATGAAGGTAATGATTGCACATGGGTTGTAGAATCCTGTCAACATATCGGCAATGAAGATCGTGGGGCAACTAGTGAGATGATATTATAGGACGACCAGGACAGTTTTCCTTATGTAATTTGGGAAGCATGTAGAATGATGATGGAGCAGGTGACGGATTGATCAATGATTGAGCAGTAGCTGGAAGATCATTGTTTTTGATGAGATTATTGACCGTGGACTGGATCAGATCTTGATTGGCACCCGTTGGGTCTTTCTCCCAGCTGTTGGTAGGAACTGAGTTCATTTACTGACGCATGGCTTCCGCAATATACAGTTCTCGGGACCAAACAACAACTGTGCCGCCTTTGTCGGCGGATTTAATGATGATGTATCCTTTGGCGCAGTGATTTGAGTGCCTGGCGTTCTGCAGGAGTAAGATTGCTAGATTTGCAGCGACGTTCTTGTAGCAAGAAATGGTTGATCTCCAAAACAGTCTTGTCAATGACTTTCATCCAGTAGTTTAAGTTGACCTGATGGAGGGTCCATGTAGATGATTGAGTTGAAGCTTTTCAATATCTCGGTTTGGGTTGATCATGTCTTTATATGAAAGAGGTTCAGTCCGAGTCTTCTGAAAAAAGCTTCAGTGTCGAGACGAGTGCGAAGGGTGTCAGTGTGGTGGTTGCAAGGTATTAAATGAAAGTCCTTTACGCAAAATGAACGTTCATCATCAGAGAGGGGAAGATCGTATGGTATTGTGACAACTAGACACCTTGGTGCGATGTCAGTATTGGAATCTTGCAATGCTTGTTTAGCATTCTTCAAACGATCAAAACTGCTCTGTTTACAGATAGTCAGAAAGTCATAAGTGCCGATTAGCGCGGACTAATGAATTGAGTAACAGTGGAGTATTGAGTAGGGCTGCATAATGGTCGAATAGTCAATTTGGAGTGTTATAGTGTTGTGAAGACGAGGCCTTTGTCTGTTCATGTCTTGTAGAGTTCTTCGCATGAGACGACGAGAACACTTATCCAAAGAGTTCCGAAGGTCACGCTGACATTTAGTAGAAGCCGCCGGAATACATGGATAAACTTTCAGCGAAATCCGAAGGGACAAGACGGCCTCGTAGGCATGAAAGAGATGAAACCTTGTATGGACTTTCCCAAATATACATCTGCCAGCTTGCATACAGAGGACTGCACAGAAGAATCAAGGTCCGGATGTTGTTGGCAACTTGATGATCAAGTTTTATTAAGAGGCTTTCATAGATGGCATTGAAGACTTTTCTGATGAAAGACTGACTTCACCAACAATCCGAACTCATGACTATCTTTTCTTCCACAGTCGTGCTATCCGGACCATATTTCACTTCACTGCTGTCGAAAGGACAATGTTAGTAGTGTGGAGAGAGAGCGCCTTCAACCCTTGAGAGACTCCAAGGGACACATGACCGTATACCATTGGTCCTGAACTTCCATCCGGTCAACAAATCAATTCGCAAAATCATACAAGGAACTATAGTATTCTCTTCAACCACCACACCACAGGACATATTCAGGATTTCCCCTTACTGCATGCGCCGCGGAAAGCAAACATCTCTAACCATTACTTGTTCGTGCCAGTGATCCCCAACCTCCCAGTCTCCAGGCAGTCCCCTGCATTCTTCGGAAACGCTGTAAGACTGCCAAATATGGTCACAATCCACCAAGTATTGACCCAAGGGCACCATATCACATCTCCATTACTTGTATTAGTCAAAAAACGTCATTTATGCCATGTTTGCTGTCGATGTGGTCAACTTTACATTGGCGAAACCAAAACCCCTATTGCCCGTCGTTTTCTTGACCATTCTCCGCGCCATCGAAAAAAGCAAGAACATCAGATCAGCCTGATTGACGTCCATTTTAACAAACCGGAACATTGCCCATTATGATGTTACCATCACAGGTGTTCTCAGTTACGGAGTGGCAATCTGACTGCCAATTCACATCGCGAACAACTTATCATCGGTACTCTTAAAGCGGCACTGGCACATTTCACAAAGTAGAAATTTCTTCTCAATTTGGCTCTCAAATGATAGTCTAAGGCCATTGGAAGAACAGAGATTATTTTAACACATAAAAATACATCCCCAAAACAGATAGGGACATTGATATGAAGAAGCTTGAAGATAAAATTCTCCAGGTAATTTGTAGGCCAACTTTTAAGTTTTTTCCATAACTTTTCAACAATGTGTATCTTACTTTAATAGTTTTGCACTCTACTCACTGAATTAAAACCGCACAAGGTTATAGAATGACCGGGTCAAACAGGGTGAATAGCGTGGGAAACATGGCATGTCTTGTGTTAACCCCATTTTCGTCGTCTGTTGAATTTTTTCGCGTCGCCGCGACGTTAAATTACAAAATCGTTCCGTTTACCAACCCAATTTGGTCTTAATCATTCGGGTTAGGGCTTTTGTATATAAAAGCTTTACAACCAGGCAAAATTCGATTTGAAAAAACTCTTAGGGCGCACTATTTTCAAATGGTGCCAGTGTCCTCTTTAACACACCATCAAGCCTGCTGGCATCAACGTGAGGTTCGACATAAGTGCAACTGGCTGCTTATGTAACTCATTTGTGAACTCAACGCTTGTCATAGACTCGCCTTGTTTTCTCTTGTTCATATTCGGGTGTTACCCTCATGCTTGTGTCGCTGTGCTGATTTTCTTACGCTTTTTGGGTGATCCAGTCCTTAGACTTTTGAAGCTTGGTGGGCCTTTTTAATGTGGGTGTTAGTTTTTTGGTTTATAGCTTCTGTAGTAGTAGAAGAACCTGACGAATACATTTTGTCGCAACGTTGTTCATTAATACATGCTTAAAAACATATATATATATATATGATCTTCATAGCACACTGCGGTTGCCACACCTTATTCTCCTTGGCCACACAACCATAGATATATATATATTATATATATATATAATATATATATATATATATATATATATCTAATATATATATATAGTTTTAAAAAGGTGGCTGCGTCGGTTGTTGTAAGATAGTTGTAGTACTCTAGAAGAAGATATGGAGGACAAGCTTCATATATATAAAAGCACAACGATGTTTCGGCCATAGGCCTTTCAAGTTTAAAAAGAGCTAAGGCGGATTCGGCGATCAGCGCACGCAAAAACAAAGGAGCGTGAAAGCGAAAAACGCGAGAGGCGCGAAAGCGTCGTGCTTATTTTGAAGGCGCAGAATGCGCGCGCTGAACGCGGATCCGCGTTCTCCCACGCCGGACAATTTCCGGGATGTTTCTCTCCCGGGACAATTCCAACCTGTCGGGAGGGAAACATTTTCCACGTCTAATCATGCCATATATGGATATCACAGTTAAAGTCGGCTCTAAAAGCACGTCGCCTAACCGACGGCAGAGAAGACGGGAGGAGCAAAGCCAATCATCTTCAAGTGTAACACCCTCAACCACATGGCAATGAATCTCAATTTTATGCATTTAAAATAACGTAGTTTTAATTTAGTCGTTTAAGGGTAATAGAGGATAATTGAAATACTCGATCGATTTTCTTAATTATTGGATATATGTATTTTAATTGATGTAGGTGGGACCAATTGCAATAAAAAGAGGGGTCACCGACTTTTCGTTTTTGAGCTATAGGTTGTTCAAAAAGTGTATTAAATTTTCAAAAATTTGTACCAGAGCTCTATGGGAAAAACCGGAAAATTGTTGCCGTTGCCAGGCATACAATTTAAAAACAAATCGAACGATTTTTGATTTTTCTACTTTGTTAAGAACCTTTAAAAATCTTTTCGGCGCACCAATAGAAGCTGGGGTCACCGACTTAGTTTTCGAGCAAACGGACGAAATAGACCAAAATTTGCAT